>CAIGRB010010404.1:0-24201 GCA_903798255.1 Fraxinus quadrangulata
GGATCGGCCTCAAGTAGCTATTGGTCCAGTGGGTCCAATCATATGATGACACGTGGAGGTAGCAGAAAACCAAGTGTACTCAACTACATAATGGCATGTGCAAGGCACGTGCTTCTAACTAGTATTTATAAAAGTTTTAAAAAAAAATTATGAAAAACCAAGTATTACTACCAATAAAAATCCTAAAATAACTCATCAAATCCTTCATCCCTCACCAAAAACCTAATATTAAACTTCTTCACTTTTCTCTCTCTCTCTACCAGTTTACCCAAATCCTAAATCAAATCCACCACCTTGTCTCTCTATCCTTTTGCCACCACCATTGTCATCCTTCTTAAATGATAAGTGAAGTTTCTATACTTATTTGAAGCCACAATTATGAATTTTATTGTTCTTTAGATAAAATATTACACAACTTGTATTATATTGCATTTTGTAGGTAAAACTCGATGTTTGATAAAAAAAAATTGAAAAAAAATGCAAAAATAGTGAAAAATAGCGAAATCCAAAAGTTGGGGACTAAATTGCAAAAATTTCATAGATGAGATGGACGGCAAAATAAAGATTGAAGATGCCAAAGATTTAATTGGAGGCATTTGAAAGCTAAATGGATCAAATCACAAGTGAAAATGATCAAATGCATTGCAAAACTTTCAGGGACCAATTTGCATAATTTGCCCCAAAACGTAAAGCTATGCATACGCATAGGCATGCAGACCATGCGTACATGAGATTCCATTATAAGCCGACTAAAACTAAAATTATTCTACTATGCGTACACTCAATTCATACTATGTGTACGCATTGCTTTCAGACGAGAAAAGATTTTCTTTCCTTTTTCTTATTTCGAAAAATATTGGTATGAAATATTTGCACCCTTTATAACCTAAAATCCGTCCAAAACGTAAAAAGAACCTCCCTTAGAGATAAAAATAATATATTCTACGAATTTTGGAAGCGAAGAATAAGATGGAATCATCAACCAAATGCAAATTATACAAGTTCATTGAAGATCATTCATCCAAAGTCAAGATTTAAGTCAAGAAATTGGATTTATCCACTTTCTTCCATATTTCTTTGATTCGAGTGATCTCTTTTCATTATTTCTTGTATAATTTAGTAATTAGGATGGTTGGCTAGGTTTTTTCTTTGTATTGGATGAATGTTTGAACCATATTTTCATTTATTTCAATTCAAGATTTTAATTTAGGAATTTCGTGTTATTGTTTGAATAATTTTACATACTCATTGAACAACTTATTGCTTGATCATCAATTAAATTGTTAGTTGCTTATTGTAGTACATAAATACTCACAATGAGTTTAGAATGCGGTAAAATCAACATGTGTAGTTAGATATAAGAATAATATCTCTCACACATGCAATTTTATTGATAATGTAAACTAAATACATGACTTTCATATAAATTCAGACTAGAAATATGATCATCTCATGTTAGTTATATGTTTGTGTATTTTGGAAAATAATATTTAATATATTAGCTTTATCGATTGTCAAAAAATGAGATTAATTATTGAAAATTGAAATAAATGGAAATATGGGGATGCATGAATCCAATACAAGCATTCACATAAATAAAACATCATCTTTACTTGCTTTCTTAGAGTAGAAACTAGTATAAATAACAAAACTCAATTTTCTTTTGATGTTACTACACTTCGAATTTGATAAAAATTATTGAACTACAAATTAGAACTTTGTTCCTCGTGGGAACGATATTTTTAACTCACAAATTTTATTACTTGTATAACTATCTCGTACGCTTGCGAATTTCACAAGAACAAGTTTTTGGCACCATTGTCGGGTAATAACAGTTTTAATTTTAGTTTATTAGTTTATATTAGATTCAATATTTTTGTTCTTTGTTTTAGGTTATTCATTATACTACATGGATTCTTTCTGTTTCACTTCTTTCAAATTGTCATCAGCTTATGCAAGATTCTAACGAGATCAATCTTGTTGTACTAGACCCCGAGATCGAAAGAACATTCAGAAAGCGTAGAAGAGAACGAAGAGAAACAAGGTTAATGGCTGATAATCAAAATCAAATTCAAGATCCGATTCAACGACCAACACTAGATCCACAAATACTTATTGCCAATGAGGGCCGAATATTAGTAGGAGATTATGTGAATCCAATGCATGCATTAGTACTCACTTTGTGCGAAGTTATCAGTCATGAAGGAATGTCAACGAATGCATTTCGAATGCGCTTATTCCCTCACATCTTGAAGGAGGACGCAAAAGCATAGCTCTACTAATTACGTGGCGGGAACATCATGTCTTGGAATGACATGGTACATAAATTCACAATGAAGTTCTTCCCGCCATCTCGAGTTCATTAAATCCTGAATGAAGTGCATACTTTAAAACAGAGGGATCTTGAGACATATCCGGAAGCATGGGAAAGATTCAAGAGCGCATTTAGGAAGTGTCCAAATATTGACATTCCTAAGCAGGCACATGTATATATTTTCTACTATGGGCTATGATCTGAATTTCGCAACATAGCAGATGTTTCAGTGTGCTGCTCAGTTATAACAATGGAGATTGATGATGCATTCGAGCTTTACGAGAGGATTGCTGAAAATCAGTCTAATTGGCCGATCGAGAGGGACTTCCCAAAGAAAGCTGCAGGTATGCATAACATAGATGTAGTGACAGTGTTAACAACACAGATAGAGGCAATATCGAAGAAGCTGGATAACTTATCCCAATCCGAGAAGTTTCTATAAAGAACTGAAATAAGATTTTGTGATCTGTCATAGCTAAAATGTGTGGGAATTCAGATAATCAAAGAACTCCTTTATCTTCTCTCATATAGAGCAGTCCTTCATTCATGGTGTTCTATTTTCAGTGTTATCGTCCTCCTTTCCTCAGTTTTTTTTTTCTTTTTTTAAAATTCAAATTGGATATACAGTTTATAATCTTTTTCTATTCTTGAAAATTTTCTGCAAATGATACAAATCATGAGAGAATTTCCCGTCCTTCATCCGAAGATTCCCAGCAAGAAGTCTTCTTAGAAAAAAGAAAAAAGGAACTGAAATATTGTACAGCGAGGGCATTTGTTTTTGTTCGGAAATGCAGATCGAATATTATTTATGTTGTACCTATATACATTTCCCATGGCTGGGAACTACATTTGCAATCTCTATACTGCCCACTGGACTGAAGTGCTAAAACTTTGACCAAAAAAAGAAAAGAAAGGAAAAAAAAAAAAAAAAAGAATATTTTTCTACATTTCACTTATCAAAGACTTCGTTATAATTTTTCTAACTATGCCCTTGTTCAAGTCCTATTTTTGGGGGAAAATGTGTTTTGGAACGATAATTTTTAATAAATATGTAGTTAAAAAAATGGGAATTTTTTTAAAAATTTATGTGTAAAATTATTTTATGTGAGAATGTATGATTAAAAATGAGTGTTGAAAAAATGAATTTTGGAAAAAATGTGCTAAAACATATTTCATTTTCCTAGGCTGTGTAGTAATGAAACTCGATTTTTTTAGCAAGCATAACCACTTGTGTGCATATCTATTTCAGAATATAATATAGTTCGCTGCTCTTTACACTTCAAAATCTTGCTACACAAAAAATCAGTTGGTGAAATATATGGGTGGTTGAAATTTTGTTCCAATTATAGTAAGGTGTGATTTGGAAGTGAATAACTATGCGTTGAACCATGTGTGAAAACAATTGGAAGGAAAAAAAAATTAAGGCTGGGCGATCAGCCAAGTGATCGCTCGGGTTCAAAACTTCAAACCTTAGAAATTTCGGGTGAATTAGGTGATTGTCCAATACAAATTTTTTTCGTTGGGGTTTTGAATTCTTGTGTCGTTTTAAATGTTCTCACATTCCTTCTATTTGAATTTGGCAACATTTCGTATATGGAGATTGTAGCACTACTATATATATACGGATGATTTTCATATTGGAAAATATATCCAAAACATCTTTAACATCAAATATATACCATTGACATCTAAATCAAAGATCAACCTAAGTTTCAATATTTGTACTAAAGGTTCATTTTCATGTTTGGTTTTTTGATTGATTCAAACATGGATTAAGGTTTTGATTACTCCTACAAACTATTTATCTTTTAAAGCCTTTAGGTACTTAATCTGTGGCGACAAATATCGTTTAAGGACAACTATTCATATTCATGTTCAAACATTCCATTTTTGGTGAATTCTTGTTGGTGGGTTTCTTGTACTTCATAAACTTTTCATAATGGGTAATTTATTGCATAAAAATCAAATTCGTTTTCACAATTTCAATGAATATAATGTTAGTATATGTCACCTTCAAACGGTTTTTTATTTTCATAGATGCATTATAGTTTTTATAAATAAATAAGGAAAAATTGTAGCCAATGTTCCAAACCTTTCATTTAATAGCAGACTTGATTCAAACATTTCAGTTGTGCTACCCCGGTATCAAACATTTCAAAAATTCTCACCTAAAATCCAAATAGATGGTTTCTGTTAATTTAACTTTTAGTTAACCAAAAGTCTATGGTCTAACCAAATGTTAACAAATGTTTAGAGGTTAAATGGGTAAATTTACATTTTTATATAAATTAAAATAATAAAATAATAAAAATATATCAAAACTTGCCTACCCACCCAAACCATCTCCTTCTTCCCCATCTCCGTACAACCCCCGTCCATTGTCCCAAAATTATCACCACAGCCACCACCACCCAGGCCGTCGACCACCACCGTCTCTAATTCACTTAATTTAAACAAAGGAAAGAGAAAAAAAAAAAAAAAATTCAAGATTCAGCCAACTTCTTCCTCTCTCTACCTCCAAATCCACCACTTTTATTAAAAAAATTCAAATCAAGGAAGAAGACAGAGAATTGCCAAAAGATAGCAAAGAATTCGACTGTTCCCTTAAACAAAACCTCAGTTGAAGCTCTCAACAACTCCTCCAAATCAAACACTCCAGATTGTGATTAGGGAACTTTATTTTCAATTTCTTTCTATAATTTACTCTACTAAGTTTTAGTTTCAAATTTGTCATATTTGTGTTTCAGATTTGAAATTCGAAACTGATTTTGAAATCAGATTTGTTTTCGAGATTTTGTCATTATTGTGGTGTAAGTGGTAGTGCTATTGAATGGAGGTGGTAATGGTGAGGAAAGACGATGGAGGAGAGATGATGGCTGTGATGTGAATGTTTGATTGGGATGATAATCAACCTTAAAGTTGAACACAAAGGGCTCAAAGGCGAGCACTATTGCTCGTTCCTCTCCGTGATAAAAGTTGGGAGGTTGAGGCAGTGGCAATTGGCAGTGACAGGTGGGTATGGCAATGTTGCTTGAGGGAGCTGCTATTTCCGGTTCCTCTTCGTGGTTTTTTTATTTAATATTAGTATAATTATGTATTTTGTGAAAAATGTAAACTTACAATGTTACCATTTTAAAAATTAGTCAAAATAAGTCAAATTTTATTATTCTAATCATCTAACGGTCAAACTAAAGAAAAACATCCATTTGAACTCCATGTGAGAATTTCTAAAATGTGGCACTGTTGATGACATAAATAAAAAGTTTGGGTAAAAATTGAAAGGTTTGGTACTATGACTTCAATTTTCCCAATAAATAATTGCAATGGACTGATTCAAGTAATTTTGACATAGGAATAGTAGATAAAATTTTATTTTCTCGTCCTCTTTTCTATCTAGTACGGTTTACTATTTAGTGCTATTTTAGTATTTTGTTCAACTAGACAAAAATATCGAATAACTGTGTAGTAAACTTTTCGGTCCACTTAGCTCAAATCCAACCCAAACTCAGACCCAAAAAAGCAATTATCACAACTTTGGGCCTTACTAAAATTCTTGTAATCCACTATTAATTCTAGATGTATACATACATATTACATACATAGACGCTCTAGTATATATATTCATCCCCACACCTTGATTTTCTCTCTTTACTCTTATTTCATGCAAAACCCAAACCCTTCACTTGCTATTACAATGTGAGAGGTGAGGGGACTTCAAATTTCCCCCCTCTCTTTGTCTCTCTGTGTGCGTAAACTCGTATTTTTTCCTCCAGAAAATCACCATTTAATCCCATTTTGAGATAAGAATTCCTAAATTACACCATTTTCCTTTTTCACAGCCCAAAAAAATTAAACAAGATATATTAAACCATAAGTGTAAAGTATACATCTTGAAGGTCAGATCTCAATCTTTTTGCTAATTTATTTGATCTGCGTGTTTATGTGATTTATTTTATTTATTTATACGTTTTTTTTGTGTGTTTTTTGGTGAATTCTTTATGCAGATTTTGTTGAACTGCTTTTCTTGGTTTCTCTTTTGTCCGTATGTGCTGCGGTTTTAATGAGAAAATGGTTTTTTCGCCCACAAGTGATACAATACATATAAGGGAGGTGTGGCATGACAATCTTGAAGCCGAGTTTGCTTTAATTCGAGATATTGTCGATGATTACCCGTACATTTCTATGGATACTGAGTTTCCGGGCATTGTTATTTGGCCTGTAGGTGATTTTAAGACTAGAGCTGAGAAAAATTTTAAGACCCTTAAGGCTAATGTGGATCTTCTGAAGGTAATTCAATTGGGCCTAACCTTCTCTGATGAAAATGGGAATCTCCCTACTTGTGGAACTGATAAATACTGCATTTGGCAGTTTAATTTTCGCGAATTTAACCTTGACAAAGATGTTTACATGCATGACTCCATCGAACTATTAAGCAATAGTGGCATTGATTTCAAGAAAAATAGCGAGGACGGTATCCATGTTTATGAATTCAGCCAACTTCTGATGACATCTGGGGTTGTATTGAATGATGAGGTCCATTGGGTGACTTTTCATAGTGCGTATGATTTTGGGTACTTGTTGAAGCTATTGACTTGGAAGAGTTTGCCTGATACTCAAGCAGAGTTCTATGATTTGCTCAAGATGTACTTCCCGATTATCTATGATATCAAGTATCTCATCAGGTTCTGCAACAACCTTTATGGCGGATTGAACACTATTGCAGAGCTCTTGGGCGTGAAGCGAGTTGGCACCTGTCATCAAGCTGGTTCTGATAGTTTGCTAACTTGTTCTACATTCGTCAAGTTAAGAGAGACTTCCTTTCGAGGCTCAATCGAGATGTATGTTGGCGTGTTGTATGGTCTTGAAATTGGGAAATGAATTGACAGATTACTGCTGAAAGAAGATGAAAAAATATAAACCCTCAAAATTTAAATAAAAAGATTATCTTGAGACTACATAGCATTTTCCTGCATTATACGTTTACGGCTTACATTGCTTTCATTATTGTTTCAGGTTAAGTTTCACTCTCCTGAAGTGTGCTTTTACTTTCTTACTGTGCTCTTACATAAATAGATGATCAGAAGAATAAATAATGTGAACAATCAATAACTAATCTGCATATGAAGTTTCAGATGACAAAGTCTGAATACAATTATTTGGCTTGATTTTGTATAATTTCATTCAAACTATGATAGATCTTGTTTCATGTTGCATGTTACCACCTTTCTCTTTTGGAGAGTTAATTGTGTATCAGCTTAATTTACAGTCGACTATTTACCATGGCTGGTAAATGTGCATAAAAATCTGATTGAGGCACTTGCTTCTGACAAAAGTAGATGCAATCTTGTTGCTGATGGATGAAAAAAGAATTTTTATTATTTCCATCAAATACTGCAGACGAGTCATCTCCTCTGTTCCGTTTCCTGTCTTGTAAAGTCGCAGCTTATACGCATTTAAAACTACCAAAGGCCTGCCTTTTATGTCTTTGTTGTGTATGACTTGACAAGATCATGGCAAATTTAAAGGTATGCAGGGGATTGATTGTTGCAAAGTAAAATTAAATACTGCTCCACATTCTCCAGGTTCTAAATTTCTTGTTTCCCAAGGTGCTCGTTTAAGTAGTTCATCTATTGAGTATTGGTTCACAAGGTTATGTTGATTCTGTCACTACTTGATATTAAAATTGGATTTTCATGGCACATTCCATATGCTGAATTTGAGTTGAATGTCCACGTATCTGACTGCTGGTTTTATGTTAGTTCTTTGAAGAAATATGAACAGTTATAATAGTTTTATTTTTCACTTGAACGTCCTTACAGAATTGAATAATTTGTATGGATATAAGCTGGCCTTGGTTAGATTTTTACTTCCAGCGTCTTCTTCGAATGTCTCTTGGATCCTGGAGGTTTTGCTCGTGTAGCTCTTGGGTGCTTATCTGCTTTAATTTGCAATGTTACGTTGGTAAGTGATGAAGATTTTACCTCGAGTTCTGCTTGTCATGAACTATGTTATCACTGTTTAAGTGCATTTTGCTGGATGTACTGATGTACAAATATTTGTACTAAAGTTTTTCTATGAACTTTCATCAGTCGTGTAAGGAAATTAACATTTGTTTCTGTATTACTACTGCGTCAGAATCATAATGTATATAAATTCAGTAAATGTAGAACAACTTTGCAGAACTATATCCTAGAAATTGGGGGCACTCTGAATTTTATGTCTTTTAAAGTTATTTGCAATCCCAAAATCTTTCATTTTATTACAGCACAGGACAAAATTTCATCAATTTGATCCCAAAAAAGAATTTTGACCACGTTATTAACTATTTCAATTCAATACGGGTAAAATGATAACTTTACATTTTATACATATATAAGTTAAAAATTAAGCCCCTAATTGAATGTCATTATTGTGTAGAAATGTTTTGAATAGTGATTTTTTGAAAAAAAAAAATGTTTGGTTAAAAGTGAGAAAATATTTTGGGATTACGTATAAAATATTTTATGTATGAATGTGTGATTAAACATGGTTATTTTATATTTTATACATATATAAGCTAAAAATTATGATCATTATTGTGTAGAAATGATATTTTGAATAGTGATTTTTTTATAAAATGTGTAGTTAAAAGTGGGAAAATATTTGGAAATTACGTGTAAAATATTTTATTGTATGAATGTGGTTAAAAAATGTAACTTTATATTTTATGCATATATAAGTTAAAAATTAAGCTCTTGTTTGATAGTCATTATTGTGTAGAAATAATATTTTGAAGTTATTTTTTTTGGAAAATGTGTTTAAAAGTGGAAAAATATTTTNTATAAATATGTTGTTAAAAATTAGTATGATAAATAAATAATTTTGTTTTTAATGGAATCAAGCAAAGGCTAAATTTAAAAAAACTAAAAGAAAAAATGAAAACCCATCTTCTTCTCTCCACTCCACACGGAGGGTACTTTTCAATTTAGCCAAGTCAGCATTTCCATTTTTCACTTTGACAAAATTTTTTAAACATTCACAATAGCCTTCCAATGCGTAAAAGACAAAACTATCCTTAAATATATTATACAATTACAAAAATATGGTATTGTTTAAAAGACAATAATACCAATTTTAAGTTATAAATAATTCTAAACACTTTCTACTTAAAATTTCAAAATCAAATCACTTTCTTTATCTGTTTACTTCAACACACATAAAAATTGTTTTATTTTTCATCTGCTTCAAACTTGAAAATAGATAAATTTATCAAACGCTTAATAAGGAAATATTATTCACAGTCATCAGTGGAATCAGTAAGTATATTTACGTATTTTTAATTTCACTTTTATTAATTAGTACATTATTTTAATCTTTAAATTTTATTTCGACATAGGCATTTCTGACAAATTTACGATCGTCTATAAAATGACCAACCTAGGCAGATGAAAACAGCCCGCCCAATTGATCCGAACGACTGTTTCCCGTCGATCTAGACGACCGGGCAGGCAATTTTACCCACCTTTCTTCCCTATTTATAATTTTTTTAACAAATTATGTTTCCTAATGCAGATATGGGATCAGCTACAGTCCCGATTTGTTACTTTGGTGAATTTGAAATGGATAAGTGAAATAATGGCACAATTGCAATTGTGATGACATCGAGTATATCATATACACAAATGTACCGTAAGTTATAGAACAAGCTCAACGTCAATCCCTCTCAGTACGAGATGGAATTGGGATTCCTATTCAATGATAAGCATACATCCATTCTAATTCCACCTATAAATGTTACTTCTGAAGATGAAATCAAGGTTTTAATTGAATTGAACCAAGTTCGCACAACTACTCTTATTTGCGTAACTTTAGCGAAGAAGAATGTCCTCGATAGTGAACACGAAGATCTCGATGGAGGGGATCGTAATGTAAATGATTTTTGGAACACAGTAGAGATAGCTCGTGAGGATGATGTGGTTATTCCCGATACAGTTGTTCCTTACCATAATTTTACTGTTATGCACAGAATTCCCTCGATAGTTCAAGACAAGGAGAATGAAAATGAATTTACAAATGTTGATTGGATTGCTTTATCCCGTCGGAGACATGGGTCGGGTTCACAAGTTGGAACGAGTACACGGACCTCTAATTGTTCCCATGTAGTTTCTGATGATGAAGATTTATATGTCGAACAATTGTTTGAAACAAAGAAAGATTTGTAGAAACTGTGCACCGGATTGCTTTGAAACACAATTTTGAGTTTAAAGTGAAAAAATCAAACAAGTCGACATATACAATTATCTGCATTGACGATAGTTGCCATTGGCGTTTACGAGCTACAAAAATAGACATGAATAAGTTCTTTGTAATTCGTAAGTATACACGAGAACATACTTGCAAAGTTGGTATTCGTTGAAATGATCAAAGGCAGGCCCAAGCTGGTTTATTGGTCGACAATAATGCACAAGTTTCAAGACTCGCAAACGATCTACTGACCTTCGGACATTATTAACGATGTTTGTCGAGAGTACGGGGTGGTCATGAGCTATCAGAAGACCTGGAAGGCCAAAGAATACGCATTGGAGGACTTAATGGGTTCGGCTGAGGAAAGTTGCTCTAAGTTGGCCTGATATTGCCACAACATGTGGAAAACTAATCCTAAATCAGCATTTTATATTGATACGGAGGACGGGAATCGCTTCAAGTGTTTCTTCATGGCCTTTGGTCAGTGCATTCGAGGATTTCGAAACGCGATGGGATTCGTAATTCTAGTTGACGGTACATCCCTGAAGGCTAGATACGAAGACAAGTTGATTATTGCTACGTGTCAAAATCTCAACATCCAAATTTACCCTCTTGCGTTCGACATAGTTAATAGAGAGAATGATCTAGTGATGCGTTGGTTCTTCACAAACCTGAGTGAAGTAATTGGAGACATTGAGAACCTTGCATTCATAATTGATCGAGGCCGTCAATAATAAATGGTATCGTCAAAGTCTTTCCCAAGAAACCGTCCGACACGATTGCTGCATAACTAAGAAACACAAAACTCTCTCCCCCCCTCTCTCTCTCTCTCTCTCTCTTACAAACATACACATATACATTACTTGACCAAGATTTCCTTCAAAAAATTGAGGAGATGACAATGGGTTATCTTCTTTCCCCACCAACGTTGAATTTACATCAAACTCTCACCTCTCTACCAGCTCTAACCTGCCATCATATCCCTGTCCCTTGTTCTTCCTCCGAGAGTACGCTTCCCCGTCCCCATGCATCCTCAGGCAAATCTTGAACCCTAACACCTATGTCCCCTGCCTCCACCCTACACCTCTTTATGCGTCCCAGTGGTGTCCTCCGAAAGCTCCCCCTAATTCCGTCACGTCAATGAGTGAATCCCCAAATAAACTCGCATTTTAAGCTAATATATACTGACCCAGTAGCAATCTTAGCAAATGGGTTCAATCTAAATTCACCGATGATTTTGATCTCAATTGAACAGTCTAATTTTGGCCAGGTCGAAGATATCCGGTGAAGAAATGAATGGGGGTGAGAGAGATGGTGAATTCAATGGATTGAAAATGATTGTGACAATAACTATGATTGTGAATGTGGTGAATTACTGAATTGTAACGGACTTTGGGTGCTATGGCGATTGGTGGTTTGAGGTGGTAGTGGTGATGACAGTGAGATATTACGAGTTTACACTTATTAAGGTAGTTAATAATCTGGTCAAAATTATATTTTGGGTCAACTAACAGTTCTATTTGTTCTTGTGCTACAACAAAATGAAAGGTCTGAGAGCGTGCGTGGTTTGATCGAATTTTGGCCAGAAAATCTCACACCAATGGCTTTGATACGAGATGTAAGCGGAAGATTGATCATCAATGGCATTTTTTCCCGGGCTCAGTACAAATGTTAGAAATTTTACTAGTTGCAATATAGTAAAGTGCAGAAATAAAACTTATCGACTGATCGAGTCTCGTGACAGCACGATGTCCTAAAGCGAAATTGTCTGTCGATAACGGAAGCGACATCTATGGACAATCACTTCTAGGATACAACGATCAAATAAACCAATTGTGCAGCAACCACAAATGATTTCTAGAACTCTCAAGTGTACTCCATAAAATATGAAAAATGAGTATAATATTTTTCTTTAATAGGAAGATACAATTTTGTTTTTTGTGATTATTTTATAATGTCCAGATGAGTGTTTATATATACAGAAAAAATATGAAATTGCCTCCACCATGATCCATCATTTTTTACAGTGGTAATATGTTGTTAATTTTGGGCAACGGTCATATTTTATTGGCTAGTTGAACCATTAAATAATTTCGAAAATGATTAAAAAATAGTGTCCACAAACTGATTCATTCATTCCAGATTAGTCTATGATCGATTGACCAAATGGAAAACCTACAAGTACTGTGGAAACTTCTACTATCCAAAAACACAATCACTTTTCGCATCCTTCAAATTATCTTTTCGCATCCATACTCGTAAAGTCGGACTGCCAAATGCGACCTCGAAATGTAGGGATTGAAATTTTCTGACATCACTTTTATCTCGATTTCATAATGATAGCAACTCTGACATCACTTTTATCTCGATTTCATAATGATAGCAACCCCAAATCTTGATTATTCATCGAAAAAAATTATTGCTTTGATATTGAGAATATTGAGTGAAAATTATGTGTATATATANCTTGTTTGGTGGAGAGATATAAGCTCACAAAATAATCAATTCATGAATTAAACAGTTTTTTATGTTTCACTTTTTATTGTATAAAAAGTAGTATTAATAGGATAAAAAATCGGAATTGTTTTATATGAATTAATATTTAAAAATGGGTAATAGGTGTAATTCCCTCTTATTTGTATTCATCGATGGGCCCCATTGATTTAGGGCATGCTTGATAGTGATTTCAAGTACTTGTAAGCTACGAATATTATATAATGCGTGAATAATAAATTGTAAGTCCTATAAAACATGTAAATAAAAAGCATGTTTGGCCAGCATAAATTATAATTTAAACTTTTTTAGAATGCACATAAATGATTAAATTAAAATGTTAGTGAATGGAAATTGTGGATCAAATGAAATGTGTGGACAATAAGTGAATAATAATTGTAGATTCTACAAAATGTGTGGATAAAAGTTCATAAATGATTATTTTTTAACAAAATATTCTTCAAAATAAATTATTTAGTTAAAAGACTACACAATCATTACTTATTCATTTTGTTCACATTCGACTAAGTTTAAAAGTCCACATGTAATTAAATAAGTAACTTTTGTAATAAATAATTTTAATTAGGTTAAATAAGTAACCTAATTTTAAAAGTCTAAAATTAATTAATTTTTTGTTTCTATGGACTTTTTCGTAGCTACTTATTCTTCTTTATAGTAAAAATTTACTTATTTTGATCATAAAATAGTTATTATTAACGTTGCTCTATATTTAATTATGTCATTAAAAAATATTTGTTAAAAACTTATATTTTATAGATTAATGTGAATAAAAGTATATTATTGAAGTGACTCAAATATAAATGTAAAATAAATCTAGTTTCTTGGATCCTCGATATTTTCAATCGGTTTTCTCCAATTGAAGTGAGATTAGAATGTGTTGGTATAAAAGACCGATGCCAACATCAAATTTTATTTTGAGAACACTTACAATCATGTATTCTTTATTCCGTGTTTAAATCAAAGTTTTCAATTTTGTGAAATAACGAGCCGGGAAAATTATTTGGAACTTATATATAATAAGAGTACCTGTTAATTTTCTTAAGTTTTGATTGATGGGTATATATCATTTGTTCATGTCTATCATACTTCCGTCAATTTATATTTCCTAGGGAGAATGTTGATTTTTCAATTTGGCAAGGAAAACTGAGAAATCTAGTAGAACAACTTAGGTTGCCATTTAAATTTGTACTTGCATTTGTATCTGACCCACTTTTTCATAATCTTAGACTTCTAAAGTAGGGAATTTCCATTTGTACAGAAGAATAACATTTCAAAAGTCTTACACCATATCACAAGAGAGTGGGTCCCGCACAATAAAAAAGAAAAAAAAAAAAATTACTCACCCATCCCACCCTTATGAGTATCTGTAATGCTTCTGTATCTGTACATGCAGTTCTCCTCTCTAAATTATATCTCGCGACGTAAAACATTTCTTATAGCGTAAGTTCATTAGAAATTTTTTAAATTTCACTTCTCGTATATTTCTGGCTCAGTCCCCGACACCAATAACAATTATAGACTACTCACTTCCTAATAAATCAATTAATTAAAATATCTTTAAGAACTACAAGAAATCCGACTAATATGGCAGATTATATGATTATGGGTCTTTACAATGTGTTGAGTAGACAGCTAAATTCCTCATGGCTATGTCAATCTTGCCATTCATCACGAGCCTAACTTACTCTTTATCTACTACAATGGCATTTTCAATTGCAAAAGACAAAAATATCCTTAATAAGGTCATTAAACTACAAAAATATGGCTATATTAAAAAGACGAGAATAACATTTTAGTTAAAAAAACCAAAAACAAACACTTCCCACTTAATATTTTAAAACTAAATCACTTTATCTGATTTCTCCAATATAGATAATGACTCTTTCATCTTTTATCTATTTCAACCTTAAAACTTCGTAAATTTATCAAACGGTCAAAAAAATTTCATTCATATCCAACACTTCGAATCGATAAATATATTTACGTATATTTAAGTTCGTTTTTGTTAAATTAGTATATTTTTTTAATCGTTAAATTTTATTTCGACATATGCTAATACGTAGATACTTTTATACATATCATTTAACAAATCTATAATTTTTTAAATAAAAATGGAAAAAAAATCATCTGCACAATCAAATCTGGTATTTTAAGAATCCAGACGGCTGGACAAAGCCATAACAGACTATCCAGCCATTGGGTCGTCCGTGTTGTCTAGCCCAATTGGGGCCCAAATTTTAACGGACGACCCAGCAGTATGGCCAGCAAGGCCGTCCTTCTTTTAAAAAAAAATCAGTATATTTATTGATTAATTTTGGAATCGTCCCACAATACACCATGTCGGTTCTCCTAGTATTAATATTGTTGTTGAAAGATGAAATAGAACATTTAAGGATATGATAAGGAGTATGATTAGTCATACCACCTTACCAGAATCTCTATTGGGAGAAGCATTACAAATTGCAACTTATATTCTTAATAGAGTTCCAAGCAATGTAACTGTCAAAACCTCTTATGAGCTTTGGACAAGTAAAAAACCTAGTTTCAAGCACTTACACATTTGAGGTTGTCCAGCTAAAACAAGACCTTATAAGCTATCAGAAAAGATATTGAACTCCAGACCTGTCAGTTATTATTTTATTGGATACTTTGAAAGGTCAAGAGATTACAAATTTTATGATCCCACTACCAAATCAATTTTCGAAACGGAAACTGCCCGATTCTTTGAGGATGTTGAGTTTGTGAGGGGAGATAAAGTTAGAGATTTTGTCTTTGAGGAAGAAATATAAACATCCCTCATATTGCAATTGACAATGATCAAGATCAATGCCAAATTCTTGCTCTAGATTTTATTGAAGAAGTAATTTCGGATCGAGAAAATATTCTAGAACCCTCTATATACGATCAAGAGACTATTCTAGAAAAACAAACTCAACAACTTCAAGAAAAAATGCTATTAAGGAGATCCACTAGAGAAATAAGAAATGTAATTCCGGATGACCTTATAGTATTTCTCCAAGAATATAAGGATGATATTGGATTGATGGAAGAAGATCCTATCAACTTTCATTAAGCAATGCAAATGAATAATTTCCAAAAGTGGATTGATGTCATAAATGAGAAAATAAAGTTCATGAAAGACAATAACGTTTGAGAACTTGTCCCATTTACTGAAAGTACGAAACACATTGGTTGCAAATGGATATATAAAATCAAGAGGAATTAGAATGATAATGTGGAAAGATATAAGGCTCGTCTTATTGCAAAGGGCTTTACGCAAAGGGAATGCATCGATTACAAAGAGACTTTGTCTTCAGTTTCAACAAAACTCTTTCAGGTAGTGCTTGTGACACATTTTGACCTTGAGCTACATCAGAAGGATGTAAAGATGACGTTTCTCAATTGTAACATTGATGAGACGATATACATGGTGCAATCCGAAAACTTTGTGTCAGGAAACTCAAAGAAAATAGTTTGCAACGTAAAGAAATCCATCAATGGGCTTAAGTAGGTTTCCCGTCAACAGTATCACAAATTTCATCAAATAATCATCTCGTTTGGATTTGAGATAAATGTGGTTGATGATTGTGTATACCACATGTTCAATGAGAGTATGTATATTTTCCTGAAATTATATGTCGATGACATACTACTTACCTTCAATGATATATGCTTATTGCACAAAATCAAGAGATTTCTATAAAAAAAATTTGAGATGAAAGATTTTAGTGACGCCTCTTTTTTATTAGGGATTCAGGTACATCGGGACCATTCTTGAGTATTTTTGGATTATCACAAAAAAGTTATATCGATACGGTATTTTAGAGATTTGAAATGGAGGATTGTAAACTAGGTAATACCTCTGTTCTAAGGGAGACAAGTTTAATCTCAATCGACACCCCAAGAATGCCTTTGAAGTAAAGGAGATGCAAAAAATTCCCTATGCTTTAGCAATTGAGAGTTTAATGTATGCTCATGTATCCACACGTCTAGATATAGCATTCATTGTTAAAATGTTAAGTAGATATTTAAGTAACACTGGGATAGGTCATTGAAAAACAGCTAAGCGGGTTATGTAGTATTTATAGAGAATAAAAGATTATATGCTCACATACAGGAAATCAGACCAATTAGATATCATTAGTTATGCTGATTCTGATTTTGCTGGATATCAAGACATTATGAAATTCACATCTGGCTATGTCTTCCTACAGGTTGGATGAACTATATCCTAGAAGAGTGCTAAGCAGACACTCATAACTTCTTCAACCATGGCAACAGAGTTTGCAGCGTGTTATGAGGCATCTAATCAAGAAATATGGCTACTACGGATTATACATGAAATTGAAAGTCCATTTAAGCTATTTTGGGACATAAGTCTAAAGCTATTTTGGGACATAAGTCGATAGCTATTTTGGGACATAAGTCGACAGTCTTGTATTCAAATAACAATAGGAATTCAACAAAGTCAAAATTTATAGACATCAAATTCCTAGTTGTTAAAGAAAGAGTTCAGAATGGTCAGGTTACTATAGAACATATTGGGACAAACTCCATGATAGCAAATCCATTCACTAAAGGTCTAACACCCAAGGTTTTTCGTGAACACACCACTCACATGGGTGTTGTAAATTTTAATGATATGCTAATTTAATGGGAATTTGTAATTTTGGATGTTGTCTTTTTGACACATGATTTTTTGGTTTTGCACATTCAAGTTTATTTCAATAATAAAGTATTCAGATCAATTTTTTTACTCTGATTAAAGTTTTTTGTTTTTTTTTATCTCATAAGGTATTAAAGAATAAAATAGGATCAGTTGAAAATAAGCATATTTGGATCACATTGCATGTAATTTCCATGTTACATATCAAGATTTGATCTATGTCATTTGATTGTGTTGATGTACGTGACCATTGAAGATTTAGTTATGATACTTGTAACGAAAATCGCTTTAATCCTATATTAACATAATTGAATGACGAGATTGTTTGGAGATATTTTTGGTTATGATAGCAAAAATTTTGGGCTCATAATGTTATACACATTTATAAGGTAATATATATGGTCCAAGTGGAAAAAAGTTGGAAAATCATTTAATTTGTCATGTGGGCCAATATATTAATTAATTGTGTATAAATATTATCTTCAATTTAAGTGATTTAATAAAGAATTAAGTAATTGAGCTTTGGGCATCTAAATAAAGTGTGTGTCGATTATATTACAGAGATCGGATCTATTAAGGTTCGTATTGACGATGAGCCGAATACATATAAAAACTATATATAGGGTTATAGTCTCCCCGCCCCTCAATTCATATATAATTTCTTATTTTTTTATGTCATCCCATCAACACAAGAATTAATAAAGAAAGCATGTTGAAGAGGAAGATCCAAAACCCTCAATCAGGAATCAATAATTATAACCAAGAATGAAGAAGAAAGATTTGAGCAATTCAATTGAAGAACAAGAAATCAAGATTTAAAGACAAAAAATTCAAGATTCATTAATCAAAATACAAATCAATGGATCAATGTATGTTTCACATTAATTAATTTTTTTGATGATTTGACATGGAGAACGTGATAATTCATAATCTTTTATAAAATTCAACACACTGCACTTCTCAATTTCATTAAAGTTACTGATTTTATAGGTATTTTCATTCACGTCCCTTCATTTTTCGCTTGATGCTTGCTAGTATGAAATGACACCTGCCAGCATTTTTTTTATTCTTTCAAAATTCTGCTTCTGTTTTCATGTTCATGTTTCTATAATTTTTTTGGGAGAAGTATATTCATGTGATGTCTGATTTCCTTGCTTCGGGTTTTGGTATATAACCTTGCTTAATTTTCTCAAATTCTGCTTCCGTTTTCTGAAATCTGCTTATGTTTTAAAATATGTCTGCTTGCCATGTGCTGCTTATATAATCTGCTGCTTTTTTAAATGGAGTTTTTAAATTTTGCTTTTGTTTTTTGTTAACCAAACTGTTTGCTTAATAATGTACTTTATGGTTTTTATTGTCCAAACCAATCAATCCAACATGATCGAAACTTGATTGGATTGGGTCAAAAATTGTCCTGATCTAACCCACGCCCACCCCTTTGTCTCAAATTACCATTTTTGTTGACTTTTCAATTACCGATAACAAATTATTATCCTTTTGGATCTAATTCAACACTCCCAAAAAAATAGTATATTTAGGAGAAATTGGATTCATGAGGTGTTGGTCTTAGCCTAATTGATGCTGAGAAATCTGGGTCGAATGTATCAAAAACCTGAAAGTCGAATAATCATGTTTCGTTCACAGTTAAAGATTCAAGTCCCCTGCCTCCCATTGTTTTGTCACTATTGATTCTAAAAGATCGCCAGTTGATTTTGGCATCAAGGCTAGGAATTCTCAATTAGGTTCATTTTCTTCTGACTTACCATTATCTCTTTTGAAGAAATCACCATTGATGCTTCTTCAAATAGCGTTTTTATGTTTGAGGTTTGTGGTTTTCTCAAACAAAGAAACAGAAGAAGAACGCGATATGAGTGAATAACAGGATTGTTACTTATGTAATACAATTTTGCTATTCTGCCACGAAGGGTTTAACACCCTTCCTCACACACATATCACAATGGGGGCAGGAATTTTTTGGCTTCCATTCCCATATGAGTATAGGTCACCAAGAGTATCAATTTTTATTTTTATTTTTCCGATAAAGAAGTATAATTCTATGTAATATCACTTATGGCTATTTTAGTAAATCAGGGGAAAAAAAATTAAACCGTTGTTTGATTTGGCTAAAAACTCAATATAACCACCTTCAAATTAAAATCTGGCTAAATATATTCATACTATAGTTTTTAATAAGTAGACTATATTTAATTGCACAAAAGATTCATAACATTTACGAATTATCACATTTATGTTTAAAACTTTTTTCATCGTATTTTTATTCTCAAATTAACATAAATTACTCTTGATTATGATTTTGAGTAAATATATTCACACCACAAATTTTGTCAATTACACTACATTTTAATTACAATGAATATCCCCAAACTTTTCTTATTTTTACGCTTGCATTCTCAACTTTTTTTATTTTATTTTTCATCAATCCTCAATTTTCACATCTTGTCTATAGAGATGATTTTTATCCAAAATATTTGTTATGAGGGCGGGCCAAAAAGACATATTTATCTCTCGTATTTTTGAATAATCGAAATAAATAATTAATATAAAAGTTAAACAAAATATTTGCCAATCTTTTCAACAATTTAGTAGAATATTAGGATGAAACTCATGATTAAAGATAAAACATGTTAATTAATTGAATTTTAAGAGACGAGAAAAAAAAATTGAGAACATAAATGTAAATGTGAGAAAATATTGAAAACAATTCTTGTAATTAAAATGTGTAGCAAATATAAAAAAAATTGTTGTGTGAATATAATTACCCTATTGTTTTTCTCCCAAATTTTTTTTAAAATAGAGTAAAAAGACTAATTTGCTCATTGTATTTTTAAATAAGCAAAATAAATAATAACACAAAAATGCGATTAAATAATTGTCCCTCTTCTTAAGTATGTTAACAATACTTTTGGACGAAAATTATGATGAAGATAAGATTCTATAATGGAATGTTAAATACTTATTAGCACAAAACGTTCCTACGTTTAGTCTTTAGTGTACAAAACGTCCTCATATCTCAAATTTTTGCATTTTCATTCATATTTTTACGTTTCATTGTGAAAAATGTCATTTTTATCAATTTTTACCCAATTTCTCAATAAAAAAAATATATAAAATAACGAATATACCATTCTATTTAAATAAAATAAAAACAAAAATTAAAATTAAAATTAATTACAATCATACTCCCAACCTTTTTTTTAAAAAGTGCAAATGACTCCCAAATAAATTATTAAAAATTTCAAAATAAAATAAAATATTTCCCAATGCTCTCATCTATCTCAATTTGTTCTTGTCTGCACTCTTTGCTGCAAAATGTTGTGTTCCCTCTGCAAAATAAATGTAAATCCATTAGAACCCAGTCGTAAATTAACATAAAACACGAAAATTCGCTCCGTCTAAAGATCAAATCTGTAATCGAATTCTAAGATTGGTATTTAAGTATAAACCACCTATAAGGTAGAGTAATTTGGCTAACATGTACATGAAAATGTCACTATTATGGCTCGGTGTTCTGTGGCAAAGAAAGCACCAATCAAGAAAATGGGGCTGGTAGTGGTAATCCTCACATTCAGTGTAAAATAAGGCGGCGGATCTCATTGTTTGAAAGGTGGAGAGAATGGCGGATTGCGGCGGCGACATGGGTTGTTATGTGCTTTGATGCACTAATGGGAGAAGTGGTGGAAGGAAGAAGGAATACATAGAGGTCTGGTGGATTTATATATACAAATGGAGGTTAGATTTGGTGATATACACCTCATCTGGCCAAAACCCCTCACTCACAGACCAAAACCAAGGCAACAACAATATTTCCAGCAACACCCATGCCATTAGCCACCATCCGGTAACATCTACTCCCCAAGACAATCCCATTCATGGTCCTATAACATCAAATTAGGTTCTCAATAAAAAACTGATGCCTTGAAAATTGAGTCTTAACTCTCTGAAATTGACAATCCAAAATTTGAAAAGATAATCTAATGAGCCGAGTTTCGATGAAATCTATCTGTCTATTCAAATGGAGAATCAAAAATAAGGTATCGCGTCAACCGTTTGGAGTTTGCCTCAGTTTTTCTCCATTGAAGTCGTCGAGGCAACCGAGGGTCGGAGACAGGATCCATTTCTTCAAACCTCATCTTTAGGTTTGGTTTATGGATTTGGTTTGAAACTCTAGTGGAAGTATATTGTTGGAAATTGTTTGGTGGTAGTGGTGGTAAAGGAGGTTGAGGAAGAGAGGTTCAGAGACATGTTTTTGGCTTATGGGTACACATTCCAAGAATTGAAAAAGTTTCATGTTCACAAATTTTGTTACAAAGTTTTATTCGCAATTGTTCATTGTTTTGGAGGATAATGTAGCATCGATTAAGATGGTTAGAGTATTGATCTAGAGTATATTATTGGAAATTGTTTGGTGGTGGAAAAGGAGGGAGGGAGATATATATATTATTTTGAATTTTTTAATAATTTATTTGAGAGTTATTTGTACTTTTTAAAAAAGTTTGGGAGTATGGTTGCAATTAATTTTTTGAATTTTTTATTTAAATATGAGAGTATATTTGTCATTTAATATTTTTTTATTCAGAAATTGGATAAAAATTGATAAAGAGGCTTAATCGCACAAAACGTCCCTACGTTTGGCATGTAGTGTGTAAAACGTTTATACGTTTTAATTTTTTGTATTTTCACCCATATTTCAACGTTTCATTGCGGAAAATATCATTTTCACCTATTTTTAACGTAAAATGACCAATATACCCTCCAATATAAATAGAAAATAAAAGAAAAATAAAGAACAAATTGCAATCTTACTTCTAAATTTTTTAAAAATTGTAAATGAGTCGTATTTTCAGTTCAAAGCCCTTATGAAGAATAAATTTTGTGTGCCTTATTTATCCCCAAATCCTAGGATTTTCAGTTCAGAACCCTTATGAACGGCGAGAAGGCTCCAGCTTCCACAGGAGACGGCAGAGAGGAGCCTCCGCAGCCGGCTCTTTTACCGGCAGCGAACACGCCACCGCTTTTCCTTGTGAAGACTTACGACATGGTGGATGACCCAAGCACTAATAAGATCGCGTCGTGGAGCTCGACTAACAATAGTTTTGTGGTGTGGGACTCGACTGAATTCGCGAGATATTTGCTGCCCAAATATTTCAAGCACAATAATTTTTCGAGCTTTATCCGCCAGCTCAACACTTATGTATGCACTTCCTTGCTAGCTAATTTTGTCCCTTCTTTTGGTGAAACTATTTAAAACCCTTATTAGAATTTGATGCCATGGTGCCATTGGTTAGGGTGGCATTGAGGAATTCAGGGGTGGGACAAGTGAGTACAGATTTAACAATGCTGGGGGAGGGGGGTTTACGAGAGGCATGGAAGGTCGTGTAGGCGGCGAAAGTCAGAATAAGGACTAAGAATCGGTGAAATTTGAGGGTCTTTTTTGGAGGGTTGAGGCAGGGGAAGAGGATCAACCCCGGTGGCGGAGCTAGGGCTAGGATTTTGAGTTGCATCATTTCACAAAATTTGTGACGTACAGTAAAATGTGTCGATCGGATCTATGTAAGTAGAAATTATGGGTATATAATATTTACAGAGATTGAACATACAAAAAAAGATTGTGGGATTTATCTGGGACAAGATGGATCATCTGTGAAAATATTTTTTGTAAATTCCGACGGTTTTGGCGGCGGCGACGGGGGTGGTGGAGGCGGAGGAGAAGAGAGAAATAGTTTTTTGTTATTTTTAATATTTTCATGAAATTTGGAATCATTTGTATTTTTTAAAAAGTTTAGGAGTAAGATTGCAATTATTCTTTATTTTTCTTTTATTTTTTTGTTCTATTTATATATGAGGGTATATTGGTCATTTTACGTTAAAAATAGGCGAATGACGTTTTCCACAATGAAACGTTGAAATAGAGGTGAAAATGCAAAAAATTGAAACGTATGGACGTTTTGCACACTACACATCAAACGTAGGGACATTTTGTGCGATTAAGCCTTGATAAATATGATATTTTTCACAATGAAACGTGAAAATATGGATGAAATGTGAAAATTTGAAACGTGGAGATGTTTTGCACTCTAAAAACCAAACGTATGAATATTTTGTGTTAATAAGCCAATGTTAAAAAATAAGAATACGATGAAAAAAAAAAAAGTGATGGATACAAGAGCAATAACATAATAAATAAGGATGCCCAACATACGCTTACGCACATAAACATTGAACCAAAACGAAACTCTTCTCCAATTCAAAAATCAATCCACTGAACTTTACCATTCTTTATCCCTTTCTTCTTGGAACGGAACCCTACCATTTTCATCACCATTCTTGCAAATAACCATTACCATTCTTGGCCTTTTCTCATAAGGGGCGTTATTCTCGGTGAACATCTTAATCCAAGATTAAGGCAAAGCACTGGGTTTTTTTTAAAGGTTAGTTTTTTTTGTTTGGCAATTAAAATTGAAAG
>CAIGRB010010429.1:35961-46354 GCA_903798255.1 Fraxinus quadrangulata
TGAGCTTTATCATTTGCTATCTATTGAAGTGTTATCCTAACTCTCTAAATACTTGACGTGATAATATCATTTGTTAAGAGAGTTCTTTCAATTGTAAAACTATTATTCATACTTTGATGGTTTCGAGAGCCTTGTGAAAACTCGATCGTTGTTAAGGATAAGTGCTCCTTGTTGTAAGTCACTTAAGGATAAGTGCTCCTTGTTGTAAGTCACTTAAGGATTGATATTCCTTGTTGTAAGTTACCATTATAGTGCATTTGGCCTTTCTCGTGACGGAGAGTTTGGTAATGGGGACGTAGAACACATTGTGTATCGAATACCATTAAATTGATTTGTTATCTTTACATTATTACACTTTACTTTAAATTGTCATTTATATTGTGCTATATCCATACTTGAATTAAATTATCAAACTTGCATATTTAATTCTAGTATTATACTTTGAAATTATATCTTGTGTATTGAATAGTTTTGAGATCAATTGTCGAAAAGTTTCAAAAATCAATTCACCCACTTCTTGGTTAGTTATTCTTGGGTTATCAATACTTACAAAGGTTTTAAGATATACTTTCAAACATAAGAAACTTGTGATAAGTTTCAAAAATCAAGTGGTCACAAACATGTTAATGTCATACAATTATAATTACACTCACAAATTTCACAAGGCTAGTCACAAAGGCACAAATTGTGAGTCACAATTACAAATTAATCACAATCATACATTTTTTAGATCACATATTATTTATTGATTACAATCATTGACTAATTGGATACAAACGCTCTTCATCCCATTCAGCCACAACTCCACCACCACTATCAACGCTACCACCACCACCAACAACAACCATCATTTACAAATTGATCTTGATCTGTGAAATTGCAAGTGGCTTGTAATCTCAAAAGTTACATTAAAGGTCTCGCCCCCAAATCCTCACCCAAACCCTAATTCCCCACCCCTCTTTCTTTGCGGTGTGCCATCTCAGGAGCACCGCCGGCGCGGCGTTGCTACAATAGCAGCATTGCGACATTGTTATGAACAGCGTAGCAAAGCTTCTTAAGTCGTCGTCGTGATGGTGGCGACGACGTGGTGATAAGGTGGGCGATGGTGATGAATGGCAATTGTCGTGATGTCGGTGTGATTGTAACTTGGGGAATGAATAAAAGAATAAATTAGGGTTTGTGATTGAAATTAAAAATTTTACACCTTATTTTTGAATTATACCATCCTAACACTTCATCTTCCCCACGAATATTAGCAAAATACAACATTTTACTATCATAAAGAAAAACAGTTTTTTTAAGAAACGAATTGCCTAAAAAATCTTTCACTCCGACTTCTCATTCATGTCAAGGAGGGCGAATTGAGTCATAGTTTGGGCTCCATTTTTTCAAGACACTGCATTTTGGAATATTAAAAAGCTGCAGAATGTATAGTTAAAAAATAAACAAAAAATTTCGATTTACGTGTAAAATTATTTTGTAAAAGAATGTGTGGTTAAAAATGAGTATTAAAAAAATGAATTTTTATAGGAATAGAGCCCAAGGGCTAAATGATGGTTTAGAAGTAATAATTCAACGTACTGTTAAATTTAAATGTTGAGTAGGGCATGACGTGTTTTTCGCATATAAGCTAGGTGATTGCCACACGTTTGTAATATGCATTATTCTGTCTTGAGAAATTGTTCTACAAAGATTGTACTTAGATTTTTTTGGTTAAAGGAGGGTGATATTTTCGAGATTTTATTAATATATCTTCATTTATTACGAATTTAGATCGTCGGTCAAAAATGAATATCTCATTCTTATATCTTTTTCGTTGTTTAAATAATTGGTGAGTTATCAAGCCTCTGTTTGGTGCACATTTTTGGGTCAAGAATTTTTTTTTATGTGATGGGAATATGTAGTTGAAAAATAAGGAAAATTATTGATATATTGAAAAATATTATTTTATTGAAGAACATGTAGTTGAAAATGAGTAGATGAATGAGAATGAAAAAATAATATGGCTCAGATAGGGGCTAAGTCACTGTTTGATTATAATCAGAATTAGATTTTTAGTAGATTTTGATAAAATTTGATGAAAAGTGTAGTTAAAAAGTTATGAATCCTATAAAATATTTCGTTAAAATTAATTGTTGGCTCAATTAAAATTAAAATCTGAATTTTAATTTCAGGGACTAAGAAAATATGTCTATTTTAGTTATTTTCATATTTTTTAACATTTAATGGTAGAATCGATAAGACAACTCGTGATTGTCGACATGTAGAAACTGCAGGCAAGCCAACCCACTTGACAACTTGACCGAAACCTTTAAACGCGTTTTCTAAAAGTCTAACCAGCACAAAAAACACGAAGCCGCCCCCTTCCACATGCCTATCCAATGCCAGTCCATGCAAGCAACATCCAGCTCATTTCACATGTTTGCCTAACTGCAAAAAGTTTATTCATGTCATAAATAAAAGTCAATTTTATTCCTCGAAAATGATCTCATATTCATAGTGGGTAAAATTTATCTTGTCCATCGCTAATGTGAATCTATAATTTTCGAAAATTCAACATTCTATGGTCGAAAATTGTAGTCTTGATCACTGACTTGACGTTGTCACATCGCAGTGGGCATATTATATCCCACCCACCATGATAGAATATCATTTCTATTTATTCCTTAAGTATTCATTTTAATAAAAGGTGGTTACATTCACACCATAGTTTTTTTAAGTACACAATAGTTTAAAGATTATTAACCTTTATTCATTATTAAATTGTGCCATTGACTTTTTTATTCATTACATTCTTATTTTTGACATTTCATTAATTAGAAAATATTATCCTTATTTTTTGCATTATTATTTGTTTTGTTTTATTAAAAAATATAATGGACAAATGAGTCATTTTGCTATATCTTAAAGAGAATTTTGGGAAAAAAAATCATAATCACAATCAATTTACGTTAATTTGAGAATAAGAATGCATAGAAAAAAATTGAGACACAAATGTGAATATATAAAGATTATGAACATTTCATATGATTTAAGTAATAATACTATGATTTGAATATATTTAGCTTTTAATAAATCTTATTTGTCAAATATTTACGTTATTACTAGTTCCACCTCAACTACACTTTGACATTCGACCAATTACTTTATCCTTATGGATGTTTTTAAAACATTGATTGTAACGTGAATAATAGTTTAGGGACCAATAGTTAAATTTTGACTTATGAAAGGTAATTTGAGAATATTATTTAATCCCCATTCAATGTATTTGCTTTCGGCCGAAAGGGTAAATCTGTAAATGTCCCCAAGTGGAGCCCACAAGAATAAAAAGTGTAATAATTGACCCTTAATTCAAATAATAATAATAATAAAAGTAAAAAGTAAATATCACTATTGGTCTTAACTTATTGCTCAAGAAATAAGTTAATCCTCAAATTTTTTTCATTATAGTTTCAAATCAACATCCATGGCAGAAACCCTTCAATTTTTATTGTGTAATCCTTTTGAAAATGGATTATTCTACTTGTAGATCAAAATATGATTAAGTTTCTAGGCACGTGCTCTTGTTAGAAAACAAATTCCGATTTTATAAACTTGGACTAATAAAAATCACGTGAAATTAAAAATAAAATAAAATAAAATCTTTGAATGGTTAAGATTAAGCCCATATTTAATTTTGCTATAAATCATATTTTTAGTACATCTGATAAAAGTTGATGAAATTTATAGTTAAAAGTTAATAAAAATTATAAATCATTTTCAGTATGTGGTTAAAATTAATTGTTAATTTTAACTTAAATTTTACGAACTTTTTTTTATTGAACCAAATAAGGGTTGATTTTGTCAAAACTGGAACCAACTGAATTGGTCCAACTATACGTATAATTTTTTTTAGAAAAAATTGTTTTGTTACGCCTCATTCCGAGGTTCCAATTGAAGACCATGTCACAATCCATGTGGAGATGATAGTCAAGTCTGACTAAATCAATAAAGACCTAATTGGTTAAAATAAAGAAATCAAAGAAGAAGTTGATCTCCATATTTCGAGGCTCTTATGTGGCCGAAGTCATGTCTCTATCTGAAGCTTTCTTTGGCCAAAGCACCCTCTCTGTTCGAATCTCTCTTTTGGGCAAAAGCATGCACTGTCTTTCAAGGGATCCGCGGGCAATCTCTCAAAATGTTGATATAATGTTTAATTGATGAATATTAGGATTGTCGCCCTAAAACGTATGGTGGTGATATGTTGTTAATGTATTAATTGTATAGCAAATAGAGTGATGTGATGCTCCAATCGAGAGATGAGGTCACGTGGTTCTAATCCAACGACTACCATGTCAGCCTGAATTCTATAAATAAATAACTCTTATAATTCATTAAAGAATAATGCAACTCTTTACACTCAAAAAAATATTCAGCCCTCTCTCTTACTTATTACCTATCTATTTGCATGAGTTCAGTTTATTTTGGTAAAGTTGTTTGTGATTGTTTATTTATGTACAATCATCTTTGATTATATTGTCGGTGCTCGACCATTTTATCTCGCGTCGTAAAGCATTTTCTACCTCCATAAGCGCAATCCTTTTCCCGTCCGAATCTCCTGTCAAAACGTGTCGAAATTTGTTTGCGTAGATGCGAGTGAGTCCGGTATTTGTTGTTCACGTGACCCTTGCGGAAAACGGGGTCAGCGGGTTCCTTTATTTTTATTCTTTAAATATCTTTACCATTAGCTCAACCATGATTCGACTTGAATTTTAATTATTTGACTCTTGATCCTTTCTTATTTCTTGGTCAATGCTCAAATTGGTTTATATTGAAATGTTAAGAATGATGAGGACTAACTTGCTACTTGAATAGTGATTAGGGACTAAAAGTGAATTTTTTCGTCGTAAAATACAAGACAAGAATCTTCTTCTCCAATCATAATCCATTGGACTCCATTTTAGAATCTCCGCCTATAAAAACTCATTTGTTCAGGTAAACACATTTCTCTGCTATTTTAATCATACCAAAGTGTAATAAAGTTTCCTTACCATCCTCAGATTACCTCTAGAAAACCCAGCAGGAGGATCAAATTTTTTTAAGGTAAAATTTCAATTTTCGGATTCTTTCGATCCATATCTGTGTGTATGTTTTTTGTGGAGTATTTTAGATGGGTTGGGTTCTTTCTTTCATAAATTTTTTTTGGTGTTAAAAAGATGTTAATGTTTTTGAGGTGGATCTGGATTTTTTGTGGTGAATAATAGGAACCGCAGATGGCTTCAAAGCGGATCTTGAAGGAGCTCAAAGATCTTCAGAAGGATCCTCCTACATCTTGCAGCGCTGGTATAGAACCATCATTTCATGNTCTTATGTTTATGCTACTGGGTTTTTTTAAAAGAAGAAAGTTTTCTATTTGCTTATGATTGTTCTTGATTTCAGAAAGTTTTCTATTTGCTTATGATTGTTCTTGATTTCGATCTATCAGCTTGTACTTGGTTGATTTTCTTAAAGCAGATGTGGACTATTTAGTGTGAGTTTTGTTAGAGTGGAGCTTTATTATAATGAGATAGTTGTTTTTTTCGTTGCATTAAGTGAAATACTTTATTCCTTGTTCTAGGTGATTTTGATCATCCATGATTTATTTTACAATTGGAGTTTTCAATTTTGAAAAGCAATCACAGGGAGTAGAACATCAGAAAATGAGGTTTTTAAAAATTAATCCCAACTCAGTTTTATTATTACTACTTTATCTGGATCTGGTCATTTGTTGATAAAGAGTTGAAATGTGAATGAAAGATCACTTCTCTACATAATGTTCAAAAGCTTTATAGACCTTAGGATTTTGAGTCTTGAGATTTGTGGAATTAATCCTGCCTTTATATGTGCAACCAGGAACATAGGCCACCTGCTGAGCCACATGGCCATGTTTGGATAAATGTTTACATAACCGAAGTGTTCCATTGTTTTGTACTTTCATTTTTCATACTTAAAGTTGGTAAATATTCTTGTTGAGAATTGATGATCCATTGCAGTTTTACCCCCTCTTGGTTATGTATTGTGCTAGTTGTGTGTGAATTCCTTATAGTTTGGAACCCTATATAGTTTATTTCCTTGAAATTTTTCAGGAGGATGCATACCCTCAAACTTGGGATTTTGTGATGAAGGTGCTCTAGATTCTAATTTTCTTTTACTCATTTGCTCTCTCAATTTGTGCATATTTCAGGTCCTGTTGCTGAGGACATGTTCCATTGGCAAGCCACAATCATGGGTCCTCCAGATAGTCCATATACCGGTGGGGTTTTCCTAGTCACTATCCATTTCCCTCCAGATTACCCTTTCAAGCCACCTAAGGTGTTTCAATGCTCTAGTTGTCCTGCAACATTTGGATTTTTCGCCTTTTCTTTTTGGTAATAGACAACACTATAGGGGTTTCTTATACATTCATCGTGATGAGTTTTGCAGGTTGCTTTTAGGACAAAAGTTTTCCACCCAAATATTAATAGCAATGGAAGCATATGCCTTGACATATTGAAGGAGCAATGGAGCCCTGCCCTAACTATTTCCAAGGTTCGTATTCCCTTTGGCAAATGCCCTATTTCTTGAATCAATCCAGCCTCTGTAGAACTATTACAAGGAAAAATGGTGTAATCTCTGTTGTGAAGTTATGGCACATTCACCCTGGAAATTCAAGTATTGTTTATCTTCTAATTTTACCATCAACATTTATGAAAATGTAATTACTGAATAGGTCATTGCTTAATTGCATTCATTGAGACTTTCCAATTAAAATTGCAAGGAAGTTGAAATATTTTATGATTCCCAAATTTAGGTGTTGCTTTCTATTTGTTCGTTGTTGACGGACCCAAATCCTGATGATCCTTTGGTGCCCGAGATTGCTCACATGTACAAGACGGACAGGAACAAGTATGAGACCACTGCGAGGAGCTGGACTCAGAAGTATGCCATGGGCTAGCTGTGTTTTGGTATGTAAGAGGGGAGGAGGGGAGGAGGGCCTTTAGCTTTCAAAATGCTCTCGTCTTTAAATTTTCTACATGAATTAGTTTAATCTGTCTTTAATGTCCTATATCGGATTAACTAGAGGTCCAATATGCACCATCAAAAGAAGGAAAGATATACTTCGTTTTTGAGATGCTTGTGTATGTATAGTTAATCTTTGAAACGTTCCCTGAACAATTGATATTTCACATTTATATTTCTTAGTACTACCGTGGACCCCGTCAGTTAAAGTATGTAACATTTCTGCTTTTGCTGGGAAGAAACAAAATTCTGGGTGGGATTTCGTAAAGCATCCCAATCTGCAGTGTTCTTTCTGGTGGAATTATGTGTTTAAACTGCTGCCCTGCTATTTTTAGGATGATCTCTGTATAAATATTTGATTGTGAAGCGCGTGAGAATTCATTTTTCCTGGTTTGCTTCGAGGATTGTCCAGCCTATGCGAAAAACAAAGACTTCGCTACTTATATAGTTTTCTTTACACCTTTGTTGACACATGTTGAAGTGACGTGCATTTTGGCCCTTGATTTAAATTTCATTTGTTCAAATCAAGGGCCAAAATGATGCCACATCAGCATCTGTCCACAAAGGTGTAAAGCAGTTTTTATACAAGTAGCTCAATTGGAAAAACAATCCCATTTTGTGCTGCTAATTGAATTCTTCATTTTTCATTCATACTGTAAACATGCTCTTGCAATTTTGCCACCACTGAGTTAACGTAGGCATCTCCTTCCATGTCCTGAGGATCTTGTAGCCAAACTGAACCAAACACCTATGAACCCTTCAAGTCCTAATTTCTCGAAATTGCTCCTTTATTCTGGTAGAACAGTTTTGAATCGTAGAGTTCTAACAGTGACAACACAATAGTTTCGCAAACAGAGTTTGTATTCTGAATGAAATGTGGGACAAGGGCTGATTCAGAAATTATGTAGACGAGGCTGAAATATAGGGTAATTATATTCACATTACAGTTTTTATTAATACGCCACATTTTAATGACAATAAATGTCCACAACCTTTGTTCTTTCTTGCACTTGCATTCCCAATTTTTTTTTTCTCCACATTTTTATCCCTGACCCTAAATTAACTTGCTTATTTATTGATGATTGTTTCTAAGACAAAAATATGTTAGGAAGGCATGAAAATACTTACCTCTTGCATTTTAAGACACGTTTGGAGAATATTTGGATAAACATCATCATTAGAGACAAGATGTACTAATTTAATTGAAGTTAAGAAAATGAATGCTACGGGAAAAAAAAAAAAAAATGTTAAAAGACACAAGTGCAAAAATTAGCAAAAATTTAGGAACTTTTATTGTAATTAAAATGTGATGTACATAGTTTTAATAATACTATTCAAAGTGAAGATCACTAATAGTTGTCTTAAATGATATATAAATAATAGTTTGTTGTTTGATATATGAGACAATAAAAAATTACCGTATCAAATAACAAATTGTCGTGTATGTTACATAGGACGATTACTAATAGTTTTTACTATGAAGAGTTATTCTCCAAGTACAGGGAATGACTTACAGAATTTGCACAGGATGCTCATGTGCATTTGTGTGTGTGTTTTTTTCATCTTTGAATCTGTGTTGTCCATTTCAAAATTCTTGTACTTTTAGACTGATTTTACTACGAATAACATTATTCATAGTAGAAATTGTGGTTTGAATATAATTACCTTGAAATATAAAACGGTTCATAGCTAAAAAAAATGTCATTCATAATATTTTATGTATGTTTTAAGATATAGTCCCAATTGGGTAGGGGATTAAAATCTTGATTTTCATTTAATTCAAAGTTTACAATTAATTTTAACTACACATTTCATCGAACTCACATTTTCAACTATACATTTTATTAAATTTTATTAAAATATGCTAATAAAATGATTTTAATCTCCATCAAACAAGGATATATTATATTTTTTCATTACTCTTGAATAAATTACTATAAAAGATACTTTTAAAGTAAATAATGCTTTTCACTTTTAAAAGCTCAACCATAATTGAAATTAAAAAGATTGCAAATAAAGCAAGATTGAACTTGTCCCAAGCTGCTGTCATTGTATTATCTTGGTCATTAATTTCATAAAAGACGATTTAGTTTTAATTTTTAAACAGTTTATTATTGTTGCTCCATAAATTATAGCAATGAGCAATGGAACAAGAACAAGATCCTACCATAAGTGATTCGGCAAATTTGGTTCTACCTAAGGCAATCCTATTACATGAATTATGGATATTTGTTGTCCCAATCATTCTTTTAGTCCCATCTCCTATTAATAGATCTGCGCCTCCTTTTTAGCTGATATTATTACCTGTATTCGATATTGGTTTAGCGTTTTCACGTGATAGAACCTCCTCGGGAAATGAGATTCAAATTGTGCTTGACAAGATTTATGGAGTAAATTCATTTATTGCTAGATCAGCAATGTCTCATTCAGAGTTTTCACTTGAATCTCATCAATTGAGTTAAGCACATGTTCTTTAGAAATTAAAATTCAGATTTTAATGTTAGTCAGAATTAATAATTATTTTTAACTACACATTTATGGGATCCACAACTTTTCAACCACACATTTCATCAATTTTTATCAAGTTATACTAAAATTTTGATTTTAATCTCCATCAAACAGGGGCTAAATTATTGAAACATAAAAATACCTAAGCTCTCTGTATTTTTCTGTTTCATCATTTTATTATTTATAATTTCTGTATATGGAGTAAAGGAAGAGATTAAGATCTATGCATGGGCGGATATGGGGGGAGGTTGTATTGGGCTTCAGCCCAGTACAGCTTGGCCCAGGTTCTATTTTCCCTTGTAACTTATTTTTCTTAAAAAGTTATATTTTGGCCTAGATTTAGAATTAGCCCACTATTCACCCTCTTTAATATTTGCCCACTTCCAGTTTAATTTCTTAAATGGACCAAATTTTTGAATTTGCCACTTCCAAATCTTTTGTTCAAAATAATAGAACTTCTTTCAAAATTTAATGTAGTAAGTGAAATGCAAAGAACAAACTTATTTTTGCCGCAGTAGTGCAAAGAAATAAAGTCCAAATGAGAGGATAGAATTAGATTAATTGATATTTTAACCTCTTCCACATAAAAAAAAAGTGCATCCCCGTTAGTAGGTTTTGAGCAAGAAAATTATCTAGTGAAACTAACCATACATATAAAATATGGTGAGAGAAAAAAAAAAAAAAACCACGAAAAAATTAAAAAAGTAATTTAATTTAATTTTATGTATGTTTCATTTATTAATTAATTATACTTATAAGTTAAAAAATACTTATTGACCGTGAAATAGATATTATTATTAAAATAAGTAACTTGCTTTATATTTAACTTTATCAGTAGAAATAAATAATATTTCTTAAAAATTTATTT
>CAIGRB010010440.1:0-15664 GCA_903798255.1 Fraxinus quadrangulata
AAAACTAATGAAAAGAAAGTGATCCCGATAAGTTATGTCATTAGGAGGGATAGATGGAATAGAAATTAAATGATTATCGACAATATTTTTTTTATACAATTTAGAGCTCAATATCAAAATTAAAAAGCGAGGATATTGAACTAATATTTGTCAAAGAATGTCGAAGTGCAAATTATTTATCAAAATAGAAGAAAATATCCTTGTAGAATTGAACTTATTAGAAGGTCAATTTTTCTGAAATAGCAATCTGAACAAATAAATAAATAAGTATTTTTTTGTTAAAATGAAATAAGAAGAATAATGCCATAAGATATAAAAAAGACGAGTAGAACAATGATTTTCGCAAAGAGCTGACATTGATTATAAAAGAGATATGATCTCTCGTGGTGGATGTAAGTACATTCGGTATCTTATTAGCATGATAGTTTATGAAAAATTATATATGCGTCAATAAATATGGTTATAAATAACTTATACGTCTTTATATTTATATGTTTGGAGGATTTAACATGTCTGAAGTATATAATTCGATCACAGTACAAAATATGATTATAGTTATAAATAATTTGCCAGAAGAAGGGTACGGCCAATGTACCTCTCTATGATCAGGATCTAGATTTGTCATCATTGTTATATACGATGATAATTTGGACGTGATTAAAACTCATGAAGAGTTTTCAAATGTAATGCATTACTTGAAGAAAGAAATAATAGATCATACAAAAACAAAGTTTTGTCTCGACCTGGTAATCGAACATTTAGCTTATGAAATTTTTGTCAATTAGCAACTTGTAAAGGAAAGATAAAAAAATATTCTATATGAAACACTAATAATTAAGTATTTCGACTATTATTATTTTTTTACTTGAAATGAAAATGAAGATTTTTGTCCTCGAGACAATAATGAAGAACCTATTGTTCTCGAAGTACTATATCTTAGTGCAATAGGTATATTGTTGTATCTTGCTTATAATACATGGCTCGATATTGCACGTTCCTACTATTGTTAGCAAGATATATATTTTTTCCAACGCAAAGATATTGGAAAAGAGTAAAACATATATTTGTTAATACTCAGAACAATTGGTAATCGTTTATTTTATTCAAATAAATGTACACTGATCCTAGTTGATTTTGTATTGCACTTATATGATCCACATGAAGCTCAATCTCTATCATATTATCGATTTGGATGTGGCGATCTCTTTGGTGGACCTGTACGCAAAGGGAATACATTATGTTTTGTATAATTTGAGATATCGGACATGCAATATTTGAATGCTAGTTTAAACATCTCAAGTGATGTTCACATAAGGGGGAGTAAATACGGATTATCTTATTTTTTGTCCTACTGGTTTTCTATCGAAGTTTTTAATGAGACAGTTTGTTTTGAGTATTTGAAAAAATAATGTTCTCTTTTTCTGTCATTGAATTTTTCTTAATAATATTTTAACGATGCATATTTATTGTACAATAGACATTCAAGGGGAATGTAAATTGAGTACTAAGAAATCTGACAAAAAGCTGTCTCGCAAGGGACGAAAGCATAGGAGAAAATCGAGCACAAACATAGGCTTGTCGAGGTTCGCTCAGGCCGACGACTAACGCTAATGACAAGGATCAGAGGAAGTGTGAATAGAAGGCACAAAGAACTACAGAGAAAAGTCGCATAGCCAAGGCAAAACGAAAGAGTAGCAAACAAGATCGTGTGCGTGTATGTAATGTCTCAATAAGTGGACAAATTCCACATATATAGGTGAAATTAGGGTGGAATTAGGGTAGACCAAATATGGGCCAGTAGGTAATAGATGGGTCGAGCCCTAATTGCCCATACTTTTCACATGTGTGTAGCTATGTCAACGAGCCGAAAAAAAAGGTCGGGCTCGACTCGAACTTTTTTTGGCCGAACTTTTTTAGGCCCGAGCCGAGCAAAGTCCGCCAAAAAAACGAGGCTCGACCCGAGCTTTTGGCCTGAGCCTTAGCGGGCCGGGCCAAGCCGAGTCGAGTCGACTCGATTTTTTTTTCCTTCATGTGCTGCCGCCTCATTTTATTTTTTATTACGGGCCGACCCGGGCTCGAGCCGGTGCTCCAAAATAGGGCTCGGTCGAGCCGCCCGAACTTTTTTGCCATCCCTACATGTGTGAGATTCTTGATCCGTCTCGACTCCATGGGTTTCCAATTATAACTTTCGCTCGATTGTGATATAACATTAATAATGGGTTCAAGGCCTATGAATTAACTCGACCTGATTTATCATCATTGTTCCGGGTTTATTTGGTATCAAATACCTATCGAATCTTCACCTTTTTTTCCAAATACACATGCGAAAAGAAAACAAGTTTAGTAGCCGCACAATGTGATTTCAATTATCACAAACCTTCACTAATGTTTAGAAATGTAAGACTATTTCTAAACTTTACCATGAAGAGCACCATAGAGCCCATATTTGCAGGATTATAATCTGAATGTACGTTATCAACTTTTATCAACTCTTGAGACAATACATTTCTGAAAAAATGTAGTTTAACATCAATATGTTTAGTACGTTCATGAAATACATGATTCTTATACTGATGAATAAAAGATTTAAGTATCAAAGTATACAATCACATTATCACTTAAAATACCCAATTCATTAAGTAAATCTCTAAACCACAAAGCTTCTTTAATAGCTTCTGTAACAGCAATATACTTAAATTAAGTAGTGGATAAAGCAACAATATGTTGGAGTTAAGACTTCCAACTCACACAAGAGTCATACAAAGTAAATACGTAAGAAGAATTGGATTTTCTATTATCTCTAACACCACTATAGTCAGCATTTTTGAAACCTTTTAAGTTTCACACTCTCATTAGCAGATTTATAAACTAACCCCCACATCAAAAATACTCTTCAAGTACCTAAACAACCACTTTAATGCAACCCAATGTTTGGGACCAAGATTAGACATATACTTACTTAACACACTCACAGTGAAAGCCAAATCAAGTATAGTTCAGACCATAATGTACATAACGGAGCTAATGACATTACAATATGGGATATTACTCATAAAATATTTTTCTTCATCATTAGCACGTGATTGTTCTATTAACAAAATAAATGGTTTCCAACAGGTACAGAGCATGTTGCAATCAAGCATATCCAGTTTTTTTTTCAATACTTTAGGCATGTAAGGAGTTTGATGAACATACAAGCAAGAATTAGACTTTTCCTTGTTAATCTCCATATGAAGGATCCTTCGGCATTTCATAGGTCTTTTATGTCAAATTCTTTTCCTAACTCCATTTTAATCTTGTTTTCCACATTTCGCAAAATGGAATCAGATAAGTGCAAGAAAATAGAGGTATAAGCAAGTTCGTCAAGCTCTTTTTTTGATCCTCAGTCACAGTAGCAGAAAAAGTAGAAACCTTTTGTTGTACTAAAATTCATTTCATTTTTTATTTTCAAATAGAAAAATCACATTTATCGTTAAAAATACCAAAATCAAAATGGTGTACATATATCTTAACAAATAAGACACGTGTCACATAAATAACCTTTACAGAGTTCAACCATTCAAAGAATGTCCTAATGGTTGTAGATATACATCGGTCTAGATTCTCAGGATTTTCGTGAGATTCGTGATATTAGTCTCAAGGGAATTGTCAAGCGGGGTAAGGTCTAGGTAACAGTTCTAACGACAAATGACTCAACAACAATTTGGAATTACGCAACAATCAATAAAGTCACAAAAACGATAATATCACAAAATGGATAAATAGTCCTAAAATTCTAGCATCAAGCAAGGCTTAAATCATATTGGTCATCCCCCACACGATGGCCTAATATTGCAGAAATTTAAAGAGTAAGCTAATTTATCGAAGCGGACCTGTCTGTGGTCTGTACAATTGAGAGATGCAAATTTTAACTAAGAATTCAATTCCTTATTGCAAAATCACTAGCGAAAAATTACAAAACAGCATACGTTCCAAATCACAACAATTTCCAAAATTCGATTTCAATTTCAAACAGACGCAGCCAAGCAACCTCAGTCACAACTAAGCAATCCAATCTCTCTTGTACAAATTTGTTGTAATATGATTCCTAATCAGTAGATATAATCAAAACAAAAAGTCAATTAACTCTAATCAAACAAAGTAAATCGGATTAAATCAATGAAATTGCAAGAATAAAACTTCCTTATCGAGACCACGCTCAGAATCACCAATGGAGAAACGAGGCTTAGATTAACCGACCAATGCAACAAGGTAATACCATACAAAAATCTCACTCAAACCATCAAGAAATCGATCACAGGAATCGTCAAAAAATCGGACAGAAAGCTGTCGCGCAAGGGTCGAAAGCAGAAGAGAAAATCGAGCACAAACAAGTACTTTTGGGGTTGCTTAGGCAGCCAACTAACGCCGACGGCAAGGATCAGAGGAAACGCGAACAGAAGGAACGAAGAACCTCAAAGGAAAGTCGCACATTCAAGACAAAACGGGAGAGCAGCAACTAAGATTGCGTGCTATTATATGATGTCTTAATAACAAAGTCCACATATGTAGGTGACAATTAGGATGGACCAAAATATGGGCCAATAGGTAATAAATGGGTCGAGCCCTAATCGGCCTTAATTTTCACGTGTGAGATTCTCGGTCCGTTTCGATTCCATGGGCAGCCAGTTGTAACTTCAATTTGATCGTTATATAACATTCAATAATGTGCTCAAGGCCGATGAATTAATTAGACCCAATTTATCATCACTGCCTCTGATTTATTTGATATCAAATACTTGACAATCTCGTATATTTTTACTCTACTTTGTGCAGTTTTATTGTGTCTAAGACTAAAAAAAACCTTTTTTGAAAGTATTTATTTAATAAATTTTGAAAAATGCTTGGTCCTCAATTATTGTTTGCTCTAGCTTAATCTCCTTTAATTTTGCTCAAATCCGTTAAGACTCAAGTAAAACTTTATGTTATGGATCATTTTTTAACCTAACAAGGCCAGCAGCGAAGAAGTTTTAGGTTTCTCAGACAGTAAATCTGGCGAAAAGTGGCAGACTTCTAAATAGGGCAATTGCCATGTTGTTGACGTGGAGTGATAATATATTTTTTTTTTTTACATTTTTATAAATAAATAATTAGTGTTTATTTCATGACTTTGATACCTTGCATATAATTTGTCAACACCAAAAGAACGTGGTAATAAACAAGATTATTTCAAGGGATTGGATATAACCCTTGTTTGAGCCTCGTTTCGGAGGAAATATGCATTCTTGAATAGTGATTTTTAGAGAATGCGTGATTAAAAGATAAGAAAATATTTTTCGATGTATATGTAAAATTATTTTATTGGAGAATGTATGGTTGAATATGAGTTTTTTTTATTTAAAAAAGGATCAAATAAGTGCATAGTAACCATTTCATCTGAAATTGACACAAGTCTTTTATTACCAAATTATAAAATTAGAAAAAGGAAAGTTACCATCAATGAAGTGGTTATTTTGAAGACATAGCTACTACTTATTGAAAAGATTTATATCAAGTATTTACAGTGCTAATACTACTTGCTGAGGGCTAGTCACATCTTCTTGACCTCATCATGAAAATTAGTCAATTTTCCTTTTTATCTTAAATTTGAAAAACATTATTTGAAAATTCTTTTTGTTGTATACTCATTTTTAATTATATATTCACATAATAAAATATTCTGTACATAAATCTCAAATGTTAGGATTTATGTTATATTGACAATTGTTTAGAAAAAATGATTATTATAAAATAATAGGATAATTATAAAAAAGTTGTAAAAGTCAAGAATTCTTTTGGAGGATTATATAGATGAATTATGAGTCTTTAAAGTTTGAGTATGGAATAAGGAGAAAGAGACGTTGAATTTACGCTAGCGGTCGCTTAACTGATGCTCAAGCTATAAAAGCAGAATCATTGTTGCCCGCCCCTCGTTCGAGCAATACACATCTCACTTGCGTGTCATTAGAGCGACAATGTTTTTCAAATAACCATAGTTTTCATTTTTCAGGAGTTTAATATATCATATACTACATAAATATCTCTTATTATAAATACACAATGCTCATTACGTTTTCGGAGGGTGATTGATCATTATTTTACATTCTCATTACATCAATCCAAGAACACATCCAAATATTGAGATTGAACCTTTGATTCTTGAGATCAATCAACTGCAGGTTGGAAAAATATCGAATTCATATAATCCAAAACACCAATCATGAATGTACTTCCTCAATAGCTTTCAGTGATTGTCGAAGATTAAGGGAGGTTGGACCGCAAGCACTAGAAGAGTACAAAAATAAGGTGTTCTTGGTGATCCACATAAGATAGACAATTCCAGAATATTGGGAGTAGGTGTGAGTGAAGCACGTTTCAGCGGATCTTAGAGATTGCATGAATTAGATCAGCGAGTCTAGCAAGTTTCTAGGTTGGATCATACTGTAAGTTCTTATTGTCAATAGTGGAAGTTACCGCTTTATCTCGGAGTTTTTACGCAGTAAAATATTTTCTCCGTCATCAAATCTTGTGTTATTTACCGCTCTATTTATTATTGTGGTAATTCAACATAGGATAAAATTGACTTGATTGACTAAATATCTAGAACAATTAAAAAGTGACATGTTACTTTTAATTGATAATTTTAATTTCGCGTTATTCACATATTAGGCAATTTTAGGGTTGAATTAGAAACTTTCAAGTGGTATCAGAGCCCAAATTCATTTTCTGACCCTAGTTTTCTCAATGAGTAGTTCATCATCTATTCCATCATATTTTGATAGCAATAATTATATCTATTGAAAAGTTAAAATGAGAGCCTTCTTGAAATCTATGGATGAACGTATTTGATTGAGCGTAATAAATGGTTGGATCACCCCATCTATCATAGTTGCAAGTGTAGTTACTCTTAATGATATTTCACATTGGTTTATGAAAGATTTAGATGGGTGTAATGGAATAGTAAATGGCTTCATGCTCTTTTTATGGCTGTATCACCTGAAGAATTTAGGTATGTGTCTATTTGTGAGGGTGCTAAAGAAATTTGGGATATTTTATAGACCACGTGTGATATATCTAAAGCTGTTAAGAATTTGAAGTAACAGATGTTGACCACTAAGTTTGAAGAGATTATGATGAAAGATGATGAGACCTTCGATGGCTTCTATGTGAGCTTGAATGATATAGTTAATTTTAAGTTTAACCTAAGCAAGAGAATTTTTGAATCTAAAATTGTCAGAAAAATCCTGAAATCCTTACCTGAGAGATTTAGGCCTAAAATTACGGCTATCGAAAAAAAACAAGGATATAGATTCTATTAAGATTGAAGAATTGGTTGGATCTTTTTAAACTTATGAACTCACCATATCTCAGCCTAAGAAGAACAAGTCTATAGCCTTGAACATTGTTAGGAAGAAGAGTATGATTCATCTGATTTGGAATCACTTAATGATGATGAAATAGTTTACTTTGTTAAGAATTTTCAAAAAAATGTTTAGAAATAAGAGAAGACTAAAAAGAGAAATAAAGGTAATTTTAGTGAGTGTAGAAAGAGATCTAAATCAGTGAGATGTCTTAAGTGTCAATGTTTTGGCCACTATATAAGTGAGTGCCTTAATGGTAAGAGAAATTAGGGTAAAACTATGAATGCAAGTCTCACTGATGACAAGTCTAGCTTGGATAATCAAAGTGAGATGTCCATTCACGAGGAGAGTGGGAAGTTTATGGCTTTCACTACTAGGATTAAAAGTGAATCTAATAAGGACTGTAATAATCTTTAGGAAGTAGATAGTGGTGAGCAATTTGAGGAAGATTCTGTAGATGAGGAAAAGATTCGTGAGGCTTATCAAAAGTTATTTGAAGAAAGTCTTAAGATTAAGAAGGTCAATAAACTCGAGCTAGTTATAGAGAAACTTGTACCTGACCTTCAGAAGTCTACCTTGTGCCTCAATAAACTAGATACCGTAAATCAATATCTGAAATCTAAGATTAAAGATCTTACGTGTGAACTTGAGAAGTCCTCTAAGAGAGTTAGTGAGCTGACAATTGAGAATGAGAAATTAGAAATCCAAGTTAAGAACCTTTTGAGCGAACTTGAATATTTCAAGTCTCAACTTCTTGCTTTCTCTAACAGATCTAAAAAATTGGACAGCCTTTTAGGGTTGAACAAGCTCGCTAAGAACATGTGAGGTCTAGTATATAAGTAGACTGATCATAATAGGGCTAGCACTTCCAAAACTATTTTTGTCCCTAACACCAACCAACTTATGTATGTTCCGAAGCCTGAACTTAAGAACAAGGGCATTGTAGGACAGATGCCTACTAGACAGCGTATGACTTACCAACCTAGGAATAGATATCAACGACTATATAAATTTGGACCTAGGTTTATCCCTATTCGTTTCAATTGTGGCGAGTTGGCCTAGGTGTCATAAATTCCTAAATAGAAATAAAAATAAAAATTTCATTAGAATTAGAAATTAGGATTTGGATGGTTGAATTGACTTCCTCACTAATTAAGCGAGTCGTTTGACCCAGTTAATGACATAGTTGACTTGAAATGAGTCTTCTACTAGACAAGTATGGGTTAAAAGAGTGATCTAAAAATTTTAGAAATCAATCATGATGCTCTTAAAGGTAAGAGCATTTGTATAACTAGTTGATTATATGTTTTTTATGCATGCTTATATTTATTAATTGTGATTCATCTGTTATTACATGTATATCATTTTATTTTAACTTTTGTTTTTGTTTTTTAGGTAGTTTGATTTTTTTTTATTTGAAAAATTGAAATTTTTTTTTTCATTAGTATATGTTGTAGCATATTTTTCATTACATTGTTTATGTTTATGTAGAGTACTTTGTATATGTTTCGTCATGTACTATGATCGTTTGATTTTTCGCAAGTGAACGAGATCGTGAACAAGTAATATAATGATAAATAGATTGTCGAACCCACGATAACTATGCGTTTGATCAAATTAAAATTAATTGTAACTTTAATCGAATAGCAAACAAATTTTGTGATTTTTTCTTATATTAATCCCTAAATTATCAATTAAATTAATGAAAGTAAGTAAATGTATTTTTCATATATGTGAGATGCATTGTTAAGATGTTGAATTTTCCTCATTATTTCATTTTTAGCGTAACAATTAAAATGACAATTTGAAATCATTCATGTTGGTCAATGTTTTTAATTTAATTGAAAGACTCTTTCGATAACGATCAAATCTATTCCCCTCATGTGACCCTTCCATCTTTCGATGAAAGATGCAAACATGATAAATACATTAATAAGTACTAGAACACCTATTGAAACCATATAAAACATAGATGTATATCTCTATCCTCTATCGAACCTTATAATGTTTATTATATTGTGCTTAAACCTTANTCTAACGATAACGATCAAATCTATTCCCCTCATGTGACCATTCCATCTCTCGATGAAAAATGTAAACATGATAAATGCATTAATAAGTACTAGAACACCTATTGAAACCATATAAAACATAGATGTATATCTCTATCCTCTATCGAACCTTATAATGTTTATTATATTGTGCTTAAACCTTATTGTCTTTCTCGATAACAATAAAATTAATTAACAATTTCAATTGGTGATCAAACAATTGAAAAGAACGATAAAAACGATAATAAACATCCACAAATCAACTCAAATTAAAGTCAAAATAATTAATTAAAAACTAAAAATATCATAACAAGAGTTTATCTCATTATAGAAATGTATAAAATTAGCCTAATATATTGAAATTACAGGAAATTATATTTAAGTGAAAATATATAACCCGAATTTTTGATAAATTGAGAAGATGAAGATAAATCTTGAAATCTTGAATCTCTTCAATGGTTTTTGATGAATCTCCACTTGCGTCTTTTCTTCTTTGCCCAAAAATCAGGTTTGAATATTCACTTGATTGAATTCTTGCAAGTCTCCTTCAATCCTCTCACAAAAACTATGAATTTTCCTCATTTGATGATAATAATTGATGAATATTAGAGTATAATATGTACATCAGAGGCTCTCCCTATGTATTCTGCTGTTATGTATTTATAGAAGTCAAAAATTGATTGAAAATCACGTCCAAATTGGTTTCCAATGGAGTTCTAATTGAATAAGGAAAGTCGTCTTCGAGCGTGAATTTTTTGTCTCTACACAGTCTGTAATTTAGCCATAACTATTTCTTTCGATATCTGATTGAGATGATTCAAAATAAGTTGTAAAGCTAACTCAAAGGGCTACAACGGTAATAGATATAGAATGTTTCTAGTTCGGACGTTTACTGTGCCAAAAATCGATTTCAATCTTTGACTAAAAATCTGAAATATAACTTGTACGATTGTAAATCAATTTTGATCATATTCCATTCCTTTTTAAGTTCTAATTCCATCTAATTGTCTCATATCAATCTTCAAAATATCTTCTTGTGGTCCGAATCAACAATTGAATTTGCAATTTGGTCCTCAACCTTTGGATTTTGCCCACTTTTCACCAATATTCCCCTCACGTGACCCTTCTATCTCTCGATGAAAGATGCAAATATGATAAATTCATTAATAAGTACTAGAACACCTATTGAAACCATATAAAATATAAATGTATATCTCTATCCTCGATCGAACCTTATAATGTTTATTATATTGTGCTTAAACCTTATTGTCTCTCTCGATAACAATAAAATTAACTAACAATTTCAATTGGTGATCAAATAATTGAAAAGAACGATAAAAACGATAATAAACATCAACAAATCAACTCAAATTAAAGTCAAAATAATTAATTAAAAACTAAAAATATCATAACAAGAGTTTATCTCATCATAACAATGTATAAAATTAGCCTAATATATTGAAATTACAAGAAATTTTATTTAAGTGAAAATGTATAACTCGAATTTTTGATAAATTGAGAAGATGAAGATAAATCTTGAAATCTTGAATCTCTTCAATAATTTTTGATGAATCTCCACTTGCGCCTTCTCTTTTTTATCTAATAATTAGGTTTGAATATTTACTTGATTGAATTCTTGCAAGTCTCCTTCAATCTTCTCACAAAAACTATAAATTTTTCTCATTTGATGATAATAAATGATGAATATTAGAGTATAATATGTACTTCAGAGGCTTTCCCTATGTATTCTGCTGTTATGTATTTGTAAAAGTCAAAAATTGATTGAAAATCACGTCCAAATTGGTTCCCAATGGAGTTCTAATTGAATAAGGAAAGTCGTCTTCGTGTGTGAATTTTTTGTCTCTGCACAATAGTCTGTAATTTAGCCATAACTTTTTCTTTCGATATCCGATTGAGATGATTCAAAATGAGTTGTAAAGCTAACTCAAAGGGCTACAACGGTAATAGATATAAAATGTTTCTAGTTCGGACGTTTACTGTGCCAAAAATCGATTTCAATCTTTAACTAAAAATCTGAAATATAACTTGTGCGATTGGAAATCAATTTTGATTATATTCCATTTCTTTTTGAATTCTAATTATTCCATCCAATTGTCTCATATCAATCTTCAAAACATCTTCTTGTGGTCCGAATCAACAATTGAATTGAATTTGCAATTTGGTCCTCAACCTTTGAATTTTGCCCACTTTTCACCACTTTTCGCTTATTTCTTTCGATTCATTATTCAACTATTGAGTAATACCTATATAACATAAAATACAATAATTTAGGATATATTTTGTCAAAAGAACTATCAAATATCACTATTTTAGACTCCGAATTATCATACTATTTGCACTGCACATACTATAATCTTGTGAGTAAGTCTTAACAGCGTATGTGAGATTTGGGATAACCATCATTTGTTGGTAAGGTGACCTTGAATATGGATTGATCTTAATTTAGTTGATCTAAACTCTGGTATATCCCCCTAAATAAAAAAAAAGTGTTTCATCTTATACTCTTATTCGAAGCCTATTTGATTCGAAAAATTTAGTTAGAGGAGTTTCTCATTACTTGATGCCATATGGTCAATTGATTCGGAGTTATCGGCCAAAAACTCGTTACAGGGGTCATCTTAGTCAATTAATTGAGAAGAGTCTGCACATAAGATGTGAATAATTGAAAAGAAAAATGAAAATTTTAAAAAGAAAAATATAAATATATAAGAGGAAGAAAAAAAATATAATATATATACAAGGGAGAAAAATTAATATATATGAAAAATAAGTTTTATTTATAGGTCATAATATGAATTATTGGTTTGACTTTTATTAGTAGAGAAATAAACTTATTTAACAGTAATATTTAGCATGTTTACAAATTTAAGGTTTTTAGTTTTGATTACAAAGAATTAGTGGCACTTTACATACACGGGTCACTTATACAATTTACTCTATTTAAACTTAAACTAACTCCGTGAAAAAGTTTACTAATCATTGATTATGCTTGTGCTATCAACTATATCTTTGAGTTATTTTATATTTTTGTTATAGTTCCTTTCGTCATTTGTGACAAAAAAGAGGAGAGTCGCATTTTAATTTTAGTCATGGGATGTTGCATTTTAATTTAGGGAAACTTTGCAGTAAGGGGAAGATAATATTATTTCATGATAGTAATGTGAGCTTTGCTTTATTGAATACTTAACTTTTTTGAGTTTTGATGTTTCTTGATATTAATGTTTCAATTGGTGTTTCGATTAACATTAATATTACTTTTCAATATAGTTAGCACGTTTATGATAGTCTGTTTTAATTATTATATTTTATGTATCACGTGCTTTTACACTTGGCATTTGAGTTGTTGATTCCAGGAAACATGTTTAACAAGAAATGCAAGAGACAGAAGTAGATTAGTTTGTTTTTACATCATTGACTTGTATTTATCGTTTTGTCACAGAATGTCGAGGGGGAGATTGTTAAAATTTATGTTGTATTGACTATTGTTTAAACAAAATGATTATTATGAAAGAGTTGTAAAAGTCAATGAGTTTTTTAGAGGGTTGTATAGATGAACTAGGAGTATTTTGATTCGAGTATGGAACAAGAAGAAGAGTCGTCGAATTTTTAGCATGTCGCCTAATTGATGCTCAAGCCGAAAAAACAGAATCATTGTTGCTCGCCTCTCGCTCGAGTAACACACCATTTGCTTGCATGTCGCTCGAACGACGATGTTTTTCAATAAACCCTTGTTTCATTTTTTAAGAGTTTTATTTATCCTATATTACCTAAATATCTCTTATTATAAATACCCAATGCTCATTACGTTTTTTGTGGGTAGTTGATCATTATTTTACATCCTCATTACATCAATCCAAGAACACATCCTAATGTTGAGATTAAACATTTGATTCTTGAGATCAATCAACCATAGGTTGGAAAAAACATCGAATTCATATAATCCAAAACATCCATCAGGAAGGTACTTTCTCAATAGCATTCAGAGGTCGTTGAAGATTGATGGAGGTTAGATCGCAAGTATATGAAGAATACAAGAAAAAAGTATTCTTGATGATTCATAGGAGATAGACAATTTCAAAAGATCGGGAGTATGTGTGAATGAAGCACGTTCCAGTGGGTATTGGAGATTGTAGGAATTAGATCAACGAGTCTAGTAAATTTTCTAGGCTGTATCATACTGTAAATTCTTATTGTTTATAGTGGATGTTTCTGACTTGATTTCAGAATTTTTACCCAGTTAAGGGTTTTATCCGTTATCAAATCTTGTGTTATTTACTACTCTATTTATTATTGGAGCAATTAAACAGATGATAAAATTGACTTGATTGACTAAACATATAGAATAATTAAAAAGTGATTGTTGTTTTTAATTAATAATTTTATTTCCACATTATTCACCTATTAGGTGATTTTAGGATCGAATTAGTAATTTTCACCAAACTCTATTTTTTAATCACACATTCTCCTAAAATCACTATTCAAGACATTGTTTTTTGGAAATAATGGCCACCAAAAGGGGCCTTATTATGCCCACTTTGTGGAATTTTTTCGTTGATTAAATAGTGTATAGTTTTGGAGGAAGCTCAATCCAACTTCCAGAACAATAAATTACAAAGAAACATAAAATCAAAGACGAGACCTAAATTTTGCATCTTCAAATCCTGTTTCGTATCACCGTGCGCCTGAAATTGACAGGCTCATGGTAACTATCTTAGCTAGACCATTTTTAAGGATCTTGTTGAGAGTACAATTCAATATCACTTAAATATAAAAACATGATTATAAAAATAAAATTCAGCGTCTCAACATTGAAAGTAAATCAACGTTCGGTATATATAAACAGTAAGGATTTGATCTAATTCTCTTAAATGGGTTAATTTCTTATAAATATGAAGCTTTAAATCTCGACATGAGTATGAAAAGGTCAAAAGAAACAAACAATTGAATTTTTAATTGTTATTCTTAAATAAGTCACTGACTTGGAGGATCGTATTATAAAGGGTAAAAATATAATTCATATACAAATATTTGATTTTAAAATAGAACTTTAAATCTCAATAAACGTGCATGTTGGGGGCAAAGTGTCTTAAGAATTCTAAATAGTGGATTAATATTCAGCAACTGTTTGATGGGAGTTAAAAATCAGATTTTTAGTAAATTTTGATAAAAATTGACGAGAAATATGGTTGAAAAGTTGTGGGTCACATAAAATATGTGGTTAAAATGAATTGTTAACTTTGATTTAAATTAAAATCTGAATTTTAATTTGGAGGCTTAGTAAGTTTTCATGGCACATCCCCAAGATTGCAACCATTTAGTTTCATTATTTTAAACAAAAATGAAGTGATAATGAAAAGTTCAATTAGCATCTAGCAAAAGGGTGGATTAGATGGCTGACTATTGCTTGTATATTATAATATCATGGACAAAGTATATACACATACATACACTCCCATATACATACACTCCATATGCATACTCTCTCTCAAAGTATATACACATACATACACTCCCATATACATACACTCCATATGCATACTCTCTCTCTCTCTCTCTCTCTCTCTCTCTCTCTCTCTCTCTCTCGCGTATTATGTCTATATAGCATGTTTAATATATATAATGATTTGTTGGACCTGATCTTATGCTTAGCTATATTTGAACCAATTTATGTAAAATTTTGAAAGTTATAAAGTGGACACAAGATTTTATATTTAGTTCATATTTGTCAAACAGATAATTATAAACTTTGACAAATATTACCTGTTTGACAAATATGCACTTAAATTATGCATGTCTCCGGCTTGGCCCCCACATAACGACATGTCACGTGCACAATTTTCTTTGTTTTCAACGCCTCCTAATTTCCAGGAATTAGTCACTTCAACAGCCTTCGATGGTTATACGGGTATCCAAAGTACGAACGAGATGGATGTTTGTTGTCCCAACCATTCTTTTAGTCCCGAGCCCGATAAGGAAAGGGGTAATTTCTAACAAAGTTTTCGTGTTGTTGATTCCTAGGTGTAGTGCTTCTTCCCCTATGCTGCCTATTGGTACTAGTGGAGTAGGATTGACCCATAATAAAGAACCTCTAGGTGTAACCTTTCGCTCAATACTAGAATCAAAATTGAAACATAGCATCTGAGGTTGCATTAATCGAGGATACACGACAGAAGGAATTGTTCTATTTCCAAACTTCACCTTCAACAAGCGTAG
>CAIGRB010010440.1:17146-37034 GCA_903798255.1 Fraxinus quadrangulata
AGAAAAATTTAAAGCTACTAGCTACCCCAGAGTGGTTGGCCATTGGTGGTCCAAAGGTTCAGTCAATTATATATTAGGATATCGTTACGTCCACCAACTAACAATTTAAATATATAGATGCTTTATCCATGATCATATATAATAAATACAAAATTGCAGAAAACTGCAAAAGAAAATGTAATTTCAGGGAAATGAAAAACAATTGAAATATTGGCTTCTCCAAATTGTTTTTATTTGTCTTTTCTATCAGCCTGTAACAAAACCTCAAATGAATGTCAAGAAGTTGCCAATTATTACTTGAAAGAAAAAAAACAACCTACTACTATAAATTAAAGCCAACAATTGAAAACCTTAGAAAATTGTAGGATTTTATATTGTTATTTTAGTTATATACATATATACCTGAATACCAAGTTGTGCTCATGATCATTCATATACTTTTCGACAAATATTAGAAAAATAACAAAAAATTCACAGCTGTTTTGAGTAATATGAGAAAATAATAGCATTCAGATGCCATGCATCCTCTTTCTGTACATACAGATATTCAAGGAGAATCTATAGGTTATCTATGTGTGGGATGATAACTACTTTGAATGGATAGTGTACAGATATATGTAAACGTATATGGACAATATGTATATGCTGTTAAATTAAAAGGGGAACCCCAAAAAAAAAAAAAATGGTGAACAAAACTCACAAAAAGGGAAGGCACAAACTCCAAACCTTCATGCATATATAGTGTCTAAATACTAAGAAATCTCAGGAAATAGAGGGTAATCCAGAAGTCCAGACCACAATTGTGCTCCTCCATAGCTCGATGTACTACAAGCATCTCCAGTAATAGTATTGGAACTCTCAGTCATCGGTGGGACTGCGGCGGCTGGGGATGGAGATGGAGAAATAGTTGGAAGCCATGGGGAAGAGTGTGAATTTTCTCCTTGATTAAGAACACCAAAATGAGAGCCGGCCTGAACCATGTCCCTGTTTAAAGAAGTCTGAAGGCTGCATGGTGCCTGTAAATCAGGCACATGGGAGAAAGGGAATGAATCAATAATTGCCTGGAAATTTGTATTATTATTGGCAAGAGAGGGGGGTGGGATAGGTAGTTCCTGGTAGGGTGTGTTTAACACCATGTTTGGACTAATGGCATTTAGATTATTTTGGAAAGTAGCTTCCACGGAAGCTGGAGGTTGAAGAAGACACTGCAAATATTGATTCAGTCTGGCCAGTTGGACAGCTTCATTCTGAAATCTCATGGCCTGATCCTCCCAAGAAGGGTTTTCAATGAGTTCTTTGAGGTTGGCCAGGGCTATGAGATGAGGCAAGCTCGAAAAAATTTCAGTTCGCGGCCGGTGAGTCATTGGATCAAATCCCATCTGAATCAACTTCTTCTTTAGATGAGTGTTCCAGAAATTTTTTATCTCATTATCTGTCCTTCCAGGCAGATGTGTTGCAATTGCAGACCATCTTGTTAAAAAAAAATTATAATAAATAAAAGGGGAGATAAATTAATCTTCGTACAAATTATTCAAGCTAGGAGCAAGAATTACTTGTTTCCAAGGATGGCATGGAGATTGAGAATTGTCTGCTCCTCTTCTTGAGAAAATTTTCCTCTTTTGATATCCGGTCTCAAATAATTTGTCCAACGGAGCCTGCAACTCTTTCCACATCTGTTAAGACCTGTAAATACCACAAAGTAAACACGCTCATTAGAAAAATTCTTCGAGGCCGGGAAGGATGTGATGGGACTGAGTTGACGGTGGGAAAGGAGGTAACCTACCAGCAAGTTTGGGGAGGGCTCTCCAGCTGCCATGGCCATGTTTCTGGATATGTTTGATGAGCTTGTCATCTTCTTCAGGGGTCCAAGGACCTTTCTTGAGGCCACTTTCATCACAGCAAGGTGACCTTCCCATTGTTTTCTGGCCCTCTAATAATTACTTACTATAGGTTTCCTAATGATTTGGTTGCCTCCCTAAAATCCTACCAAATAAGCCAAGGCCCTGGGGATTATATATAATGCTCTGCTTCCCTTTGTCCTTATGTTGTATGCCTCCGGGACATGTCTTACGTCGGTGTCCCCACATAACTTTTAATCTCGATATTACATAAATATCCTTTCCTATTTTTTAATGGGATTTAAATAATAGAAATTATAAATAAATAGAGATTAGTGATGGTAACTACGTATAAGGGTAAATCTCATGTAATACGTGAATAAAAAATGATTTGATCATTTATACAAAAAAAAAAAAAAAAATTGTAAACGACAGCCAAACAATGGCAGCACGAGGGGTTTGGTCTATAGGCAACCAAGAAATAGGAATGTCAGCAAATTAATCTTTTCCCTTGTGCAAAACTTGTTACCGAATTGTCTCTCTTAAGTTCATATATTGAGTTATTATGATCGAATACCATAAAATGTTTACCCTTTTTTAATTGAATATCAATTGATTATCGGATAAGATATTTAAAGTCTGGTCCAATAATAATTTGTCCTAATATTGCTCTCATCAGTAATTCATTTGAACCAATGAATAATGCCTTTCTCAAGATGATATGAAGAGTGGAGAGAACTATATTTGTTCAATTTCTTTATTCTCATCACTGAATTAAAAGTCCTTCACTAGCAATTAGAAACAATTCTACGTACCATTACACTTTGTTTTAATACCTTTGTCTTTACCGTATATTGAGCCCATATTTGATGTGAATTAAAATCAGATTTTTAGTAATTTTAATAAAAGTTGATAAAATGAGTGGTTGAAAAATTATGCGTCTCGTAAAATGTATGATTATAATTAGTTGTTAAATTTTATTTAGATAAAAATTTAATGTTAATTTCTACCAAAGAGATGCTAAGTTATTGTTTTATGTGAAACTTGAGTGCTTGCTTGGCTAAGCTTTTTAAGTGATTATAAGTCGTGACTATAAGCCCCTGTTTTGACACCCATTAAAGTAATTCTATTGATTGTTGGCTTTGATTTAAGATTTTAATTGGATTTTAATCCAAATCAAATAGGGGCTATAATTCACTTTTCTCTATTTTTTATCAACCACATATTTTTTAATAAAATAATATTATATACATAAATTCAAAACTTTTTCTCATTTTTTAACCATACGTTCGTCAAAAAAATATTATTCCAAACATTAAAATGGCAAATATTGGGGGGCCAAAATAGGCACTTAAATGATGCTTGATCAACTTATAAGCACTTAAAAGATTTGCTAAACATACATTTAAAAATTAAATCTAAATTAAAGGTGTGCGAAAATCCAAAAGTAAATTCAAACTACCTACCTAAGCTGTAGGATTTGGCGTGGATTTTTATCGATTTATGTTGCGGAAATTACAGAGGAATTAAAAAGGGTAGAAAAGTTTTGATCTCCAACCTGTAAAACACATTATAGTTGTAGGTTAAATAATCATTGAATATAACTTGGAGGAAGAAATTGTACAAATAACAGCCATCGAAAAAGTTAAGTTCTAACATTTTAGGTTAAGAGAAATGATTAAATCTCTGGGGCAGACCCCCCTCCAGTAGGAGCGCCAAATGGCGCCCTGATTTAACTGTAAATTTTATTATCAATGCCATCATAGCAGAAAAGGGCAAAAAGTTAGAAAGTCATCATCAAGAACAGGTGGCGGGTGCACTCTGGTTAGAGGAACACATCCCATGCACGCAATGGGGGGCATTATTTCGTCACTGATTGCATATTTTGCATGGCAATTTAATATATACAGTAAAAGTTTTACGTAGAATATATATATTCATGTTCATTGATGGGTCCTCCATTTCTCAGAGTTCTTTGTCATCTTCAGCATATTCTCTGTTCCTCGAATTGATTTAAACTGGGTATCGATCATACAGATAAAACAAATTGACTTGTACAGCGCGTCGAAGATATAAATAATCCTTTTTTTTTTTACATGACGACTCCATTTTTTTCCCCTTATCTATTGAGAAAATGAGTGAAATTAGCAGAGATAAAATCAACGAGGTTACGACTATGACTTAAATTTTTTGAAGATAATAACTCTCCGATTGGACTAAAGGTTATTTATTCAGTTATGTATACTCTTTTCCTTCATAGAAAAGTTGGATTTTATGTGGAAATGGTCAGACAACTTATCACAAAGGTAATGTTCAAGAAAATAAGTAGGATGGTGATTTACACGATATTATATTTTGTTATTGTTTTTAAGGTAAATGTTAACGATCTTATCTAAAAGCTTAATTTATTAAAGACAGTTTAAATCTTTACGAGTGGATTAATTTTTAATCAAAGAGATGTCGACATAAACACATTTTTTACAAATAGGTAACAACATGTTAATCATCTCATCGAAAAATTTAAATGTGTAAATATGAATAAAATATATTTGATCTTTGGACAAATTACTTTTTTACTTAAAGAACAACAATGAATTATTTGAGGAATTAATCCTTGATGATTAGGAGTAATAGTGACAGTATAATTTTTGTAGCTCTTTGTAAACGATTAGTTAATACCAATGACTTTTTGCATGTATAGTGAAAAAGAAAGATTAGCATAAATATCTCTTAATTACTTTTCTAATGAGTGATTTAATTTATTTAAACATGTCATAATTAATGATATCATATGAATAACCTAAAAAAATCAGAAGAGTATCTCCTGGCGTAAACTTTTTCGAAACTTTACCAACTCTCTCTCTCTCTCTCTCTACATCACACACACACACACACACACACAGAGTCTTGATCTGCCCATCAGATTGCAAACCTATGCAGTTCGTCTCATTCTGTTAGGGTTTTGCAGAGAGTATGGAATCAGCTGACTTTGGGAAGATAAAATTTCATAAAATTCAGTTTTCCATTAATGTAAACAATTATAGATTCATTTCAAGACCTATATAATTTCTTCCTTGTAAGAATCTATGATATAATCTCACAACAAAAAAGGAATGTAACTGTATTTACTATTTTCTTCAAAGTGTATTTACTATAAAATACTCATGCTGTGTGTGTATACAAATATTATACGTGCACTTCTCCAGCTCCGGTATCATCGAAATCAAGACTTTGCTTGGCTACAGAACTTAAGGTAAGATTGTGACGTGAAGAGATGTGACCTATTTGACCACTGAGGGAGCAAGTTAGAGGAGAATTTGGTACAGCAAACTCTCTAATTTTCACCATCTTTGAAACACAAACACACCTTTATTTCTTTAACCCTGAGAAACCCTAGCTTTCTTGTTCCCTTCTTCCTTGTCCTCTATAAGGGTCGGACTGGTATGTCGAGTGACATTTTTGGAACGTTATATTGAATATACTCACACATAGAAGAGACGTGTGTGTATAGAACCATGCTATGTGTACACATATGTTTACCAAGAGTTTGTTTGAGCCCTATTTTTTAAAAAAATATATTTTTTTCTTTCTTCTTTTTAACCACACATTCTTCAATAAAATAATATTACATACAACCCAAAAACTTTTTCTTCATTTTTAATCATATATTCTTCATCAATTTACCATTTCAAAATTCATTCTACTAAAAAAATAGGCTCAATCAAACAGCCTCAAATGGAGTTGCAGGTTGCCAGATGACAACATTCCATTGAAGTTTGCCCCAAAAAAATTAAAACATCCAATCAAGTGCTGTCTTCTCAGCCCTGGTACGCCTACCCTGACAATCTCCCATGTATAAAGGGCTTATTCCAAATATATATGCATGAAACAATCAGTTATGGACTTGTAATTTGGAATATACATATGTTTATGAACCAGTTTTCGGTGATTATCAGACATCATGAAGCTAAGCATAAATACACATATTGATTATGAACATATCTAGAATATGTACAGTATTATTTTTTTATGTTGAACTATATTATTTACAAATTTAAATTTAAATTAAAAAATTCAATATGCATTATAATTAACATAAATATCGATTTCAAGATTAGTTACAATCATTTATATAAAATTATGTACTCGTCATATCTTCAATGAAAAATATATTTGACTTATACGTGAAGCGTTCATTAACAAAAATAAAATAAAAATAAAAAATAAAAAAATAAGTAAACTATTCATCTAGCATCACAATTCACAAAAGAAATGGGGCGTATTTTTTATCCATTTATATTTTATTTTAGGATGCCATTGATGCTGATACTAACCAAGTTGACTCAAAGTACCAATGAATTAGCACTGGAAGCGATTTTCCTCTTCTACCCCTCCCTTAAAAGGGGTAAAAAATGAACTCAGCTTCCTACGCTTTTTGGAAAGTAATCATTTTATTAGGTTTGATCAGATTAAGCTTGCTGCTTTAATTATAAATTTCATGTTTTGTATGATATTAATATCCCCTTATCATATAATTAAATTATCAAAAAATTAATTTGTTGTGTATAAGACTGCCCTTTTTAGCATATTCTTAAATTAGGAATTGCGTTTTTAATTATTTTCCACACATTTTCATAAAATGCTAAATAACTATCGTGATGAATGAATACTCGAATTTAAGATTATCATTTCTTGATTATAGACTAAATATTACACTAAATTTAATTTCAAATTCAAACACGGATTTGATTTTCATCTAGGTGCGTTGAGAAATATTTACTTTCGAAATAAATAGTCTAAGGAGACATTAGATTTTAATAAATCATACATTTTCTAATAGTTATTTAATATAAACACAACCTAGAAAAGTTATCTATGTCAAGAAATAGTACTATAGAAAATATAATTAACTTGTGATTTAATTCAATATAAAAGTAGTATCATCCATCTAAAATGCCACATTGTGTGTAAATAAAGCAAAACAAGTCTACCTTATAACTACCCTTCCCACTAATTTTCTGATATTACGATCCACATATTCCCCTCGACTATCCTATGATGTCCCTATGTGCACAAGGTTATTGCTTACTTGCGGAAATAAAAATACGACGAGGAGAATTAAATATTACTATGTTGTATTAAAAAAGAAATTTATTACATTTTCTAACCGATCAACCTTTTGGTAGAGCATATAATTTTGCTTAATTTATGTAGATACATACAAATAATGTATATATAGTTAAGCGTCTATCTCAAACACTCACATTGGAATTAAGTAGAGACGTGTCAAAGTATTCAAGATTTTCCCTGGTCCCCGACATATTCTGCATTTTCTTATTTATTTTTAATAAATTAGTAGAGCTTCATAACAAACTTCCCAAAGAATAAAAGAAACTATTTTAGATAAACGACTAATTGACATTGTATAAGTTAATTAAGATTTCGGTCAAAACTTAATTTTTACCCTAAATATCTATGACATATATTTCTTGCTATCTACGCTATTCAACAAAGAAATTCAACACCCCACCCCACCCCACCCCCACCTGATGAATTGCTGTCGGCACAAGTTTCTGTACCCAAAAGAATCCAAAATTGTAAGAAACTCTACTATATTTACCCCGTTTTAACAGCTTGTTCACGAAAGTCGAGAGTTAGTTAAGGATTTTTCCTAGAAAATAAGTTTTATAATTGAGCAATAGAAGGAAAAAGGGAGATTGAATTGCTTGTTCAACTAAGGTTTCTTTGTCAGATGGACCATCACACCCCATTTCAAAAAGGAACAGGTTTAGTTTAAAAGGGACAGGGGAGTGATATCACTCTAATTATTTTAATTAAGATTTAAGATGATACAAAATATTTTTTAGTTGCCAGATAAACAACTGTTTTGCTTGTTGTTTTGGGTTTCTACCCAATGCAGCTAGACCCCGTTGGACTGGCTACTTTATGTACCACAAAATATGCCACGTACGCCTATCTTCTTGATTTCATTAATTTACATGCAGAGTACTGTAGATGCCGACATATTAATTATTCTATGTACACACAGTAAAACACACATACTATACAAGTTTGATGATTAAACGATAAGGCCATCAATGAAGAGAGAAGCTAAATAGGATTCATGGAATTTTTCTGATGCGAAAATGTGGAAACCCATATTCGTCACTTTGAAGTTAGTGCACACTGGTATCGGCCTATCGGGTAAGGGTTTAAATGTAAACGGATAGAAATCAATAGTGGATACTTAGGTACTATTTGTTATCCATATACTTAGGTAAATGGATAACAAAAGTGATTTGATCGTTTACAAATATTTGCCATACATGGACCACTGTTCTTGAGAAATTGGCATCTGCCGGTAAAGGAGGAGAGTCGAGAGCATATAAGTTTGTCAAATCTTGACATGAATAATATTACACATGAAATGATGTCAATCTTCATCGACTTGAATCAACTAGATCTATCTTTATATACTAGAACAAACTGCAAAACGTTGTTCTTTTTAGTATAATCCAGAGATTAAATAATTCCAGTACAATATTCTTGAAACCTGAATCCATGGCATTTACAGGAGCATCAATGGGTTGTACAGAGTATGCGTAAATAAAAGAAATCAAAGAGATGATTGATCCTTATGTCTGGATTCTTAAGGATTTTATTTCTTTTTGTTTATATGAGATTTTTGATCTACCATTTTAGTGTGCAGAAGGATACACACCCGTGTGCGAGTGTGTGCATTGGCACAAAACCTGGTTTTTAACCTATCTTTCTGTTCGTTCACTCAGACCTAATTACCTGTTTGACAGATTCTATAGGCTTATTTCTAAGGATGATTTCACAGTTAAGGGCAAAAAAGTTTCTTCCTGTTGCACTGTAACAGGGAGTATACCATATTATAATTATTTAATTAATTAAAAAACTGCTCTATATCATGGAGAAACTGAATCCTTTTCCAAATGTAAGATAATCTCTATATTTAGTTGATATGAATTTTTGTTCAGATATCGATCTATTATGTTTATGTGATGCCTACTTTGAAGCTAATTAAGGCCATACATACCTTCGAATGCCCACCTTTTCATTATGTTTTTGGTTGAAATATTATTCAAACTATGGCAGAGTTTTTAGGTCACCACCTGAATCTAATGGATGGTTTGGAAGCCTCTTATCATTTTTATTGACGTCAAAGCCATGATACAAGAGTCGGGGGACAAATACCTACCTCAAAGGTTATTTTGGTTTTCTTCTTAATTTTCTAACTGAAAAATTATGAGTAGGCTAATAGTTCTTTTCTTTTAATTTAATACATATCAATGTTACACGTATTAACATGGTGTCTTGGAAAGAAATAAGTGAAGTTGTAGAGATTCATGGTGGTCCTATGTTATGTTTGTGACTCAAATTTCACGTGATTTGAAGTTTGATTCATGGAGTAAGTCTAAATAATTTTGATTTGAAAATTCGGATTGATAATGAATCAAGTTTTACCATCGATTAGGAGTTTTATAGAGGAAATGACTTTGGAATGGAAGAAAAAATGTTTTGGAAGCATTGAGTCCGAAAAGGAACGCTTAGGCATTGGCAGCAAAAAGGAGAACAAGGGTTGGGCGCCTAGGCGCCGCCTATTCGAGAGAATTGGGTTTTTTTTAATCACGATTATTGTATTTTACTTCATTTAAAACACTAAAATTGGACTACTTCACGATGTGTAGACTCTATATAAGTTCAACATAGCAATTAAATCATTGTTGTATACATTAGAAATTTGAAAGAATTGTTTAGATTTAGATTGAGAGTATCAAATCTTGTAAGCACAATTTTAGTTTCTTGGTATATGAAACTTTCCATTTCTTCCACATAAATTTTGTGTTTTTTGTGATCCATTATTTTTCATATTACTCATATTATCTCCGTCTTTATTATTTGGTCTGATTCTTAACAAGTGGTACTAGAGTGATTCAACTATCTTGTTTGTTTTCAAGATCCTATTCAAATACTGTCTTCCTCTTAAGGATTTAAAATCTGAATTTGCTTTTTAAAGGCAGCTAATTTTGATAAATCTGTTTTGTACTCTATACTTGCATACTTCATTAAAAATGTAGAGTAATTAGCATTACTGGTGTTCAATACCAATTTAGGTGGCATTAAATTATATATTCAATTAAATGACCCATATAGTTTCACTTTCAATTGAACATATTACATGCTGCCACATAGATCGATGATCTAGCGCCAGCATTATTCAAAAATGTAACCCCAAATAAAATTATAGACTAGTGAGATATCTTTCTCTTCAACGCGTGATAACGAAAGTTACCCTCTAAGCATAATTATATAAGCATTCCATAAAATAATTGCAAACATTAATATTAATAGCAAATGCAAACAGAAAGTTGGATACTTCTTAATACGTCTAATACAAGTAAAATGCAGCCCTAATAATGCAAAAAAAAAAAATGATTTTTAATTAAAATCTTAAACTAATAATAGCCCCAACAACCCTCAAAGAAAGCCAGAAAATATTATTAATTAGTTCGATAAAACCTATGCTAAGTTCATCGTATCTTTACCATTTCAACGACAATAACGTGTAATATAGCAATTTATAGTATAAGACTTCAGCAGCCTATTGGTCTTCTTGTTCTTAATTATTTCTCATACTTACACAAAAACATGGTTTAATAAATTAAGTAATCCATTAACCATTAATTTGATTAATTAACTATCAGTTTCTTCTAGGTCACACTAGTTAAGAATTGTGGCCCTGTCTAATTCAAATTAATCAAATTAAACATTGTTCAAATCTTCTATTAGACTGAAGGGTTTATATTATTTCCTTATTCTCAATTTTCTCAACCGTTATGCCCAGTGTTACCGGAATAAGAATTTCTCTATATAGAATAATTAATTCATAAATATCAGTCTAATATGATTTATGTGTACGTTAAAATCAATATTTTAAAGGTTAAACCCCAACCTTGAGTATCCCCCACCGCCCCTCCCCTAGAGCATTGTGGAGGAGGTAAATTGCAGGATGTGCCTCAGCAGGTCAAGGTACAAGAGCTGCCATACTGGTGCCCCACAAAGAGTCCAATTTTAAACCTTGTAAGAGGCAGTAATCGAACCCTCACACTACGGCTGCCAGCTCAGCAGAGACTACCTCACTCTTGTCCTTTGCACCACTGAGCTATGCCTCGGGGGACAATATTTTAATTAGTACATTCGTCTGTCTTGTAGTAAATAATTGCTTTAGCTTAGCTATCAACCACTACAAATTATTTGTTGGTTTGATTAAGTTCCATTTGCAATGACATCAGACTAACAGCTACTAGGAAAATTGAAACGTGGTGACTTTGACAGTTCAATAAATTCTTATAAATTGTACACATGAATAAGTAAAATTTTCGAATTTTTGGTAAATACGATATTATACCAACAATTAGGTAGTATTAGTGGTTTGATTTTATACGAAAATAACAAAGATATTTTCAACTTGTTTGGTGTAAAAAGGTTCTCTCCTCTATTTTAAGAGTGCGTATGGTGCGTACAATTAGATAAGATTAGATAAGACTCGAGAAAATACCTCATTTACTCTGTATTTTAGTATAAATTTATGCCATTTTGTAAATATACTCAAAACTTCACAAGGCAAGTAAACTTTGGATTCACGATATAATTACTACGATATATTAACAACTATATTATAACTAGACTTGTGTTCTTCTAATAAGAAGAAATAATTTCATTCTCTTACTCTAGTTTAACTACTGATTTCAATTAGTTTCATTCCTTCCACACCTTCTAGGAGCTGAGAAAACTATCAAGAGAAGGAAAAAGACGTATTTTAAAGACAAAAAATAAGAACTATTGACATGTTTGGTGCGTAATGTTGAAAAAAAAAAAAACATATAAACAATGGTCCAAGTTACCTAAGTAGTCAGGAATGCATAGTGACTTCAATAATTGATCCACAAAAAGCTGACATCCAATTCAACTCTAAAATTTAGTCGATTCTAAAATCTAACTCTAATTTCACCCTTGCTCATGTCGGTAGCTCGGGATTTTTTGGAACAGGCTAAATAATATATTAACAAGTAAGGAATAAATTGTTATCTGTTAGCAAAGTTACATATCTAGCTATTAGCTATGTCCATTTGGGTGCAGCGAAGAGAAAAGCCTCATTAGGCAGTAAAATGAATAGATAACATTACCTAATTTAAAAACTTTGGGTCGGACAGGGCCAAGATTCTTGGATACTCTTATAGCCCATATTGCTATTATTTGAACTTGGAGCATCCTGGTCGAAGTATGATTCAGCCCATTAACGAATGGTCACTGCGTAATTGGACCCTGGGATCACACGACAATTTTTTAACATTTGAAATTTTGAAGGGATAGTTACACAACTATGGAACATTTGGTGTCCAAGTTGAAAAATCAAGCGAATTAATAAATATTGTAACATTACAAAAATCATATGAAATTACTCCACAAATCAATTTTTTGTTAGGGCTGTTTAATTTGGATTGATTTCCATATCTTGGAAATTGATTTCCATCTTCTTGGTTTTGGCTTGTTGGATTGATTTCATTTTCTTGGGAATTTATTTTCTTGGTTGTGGCTCACACGGTGGGAATTGATTTTCCAATTTTTTTTTTTTTGGTAATGGAAAAAATTATATCCCCAATTGTAACAAATTCTGTCCGTTTAATGGACAATTTTTATGTAAAACAAAGTCAAACGAATATCAAAAAATTCAAAATTTCAATATTTTTCATGTGAAAATTATATTAATTAAATACAATTAATTGAAAATTCATAGAAAAACAATTTTAGGTAATTCAATTATCTGGAATTCATTTTCTTTCCACCCAAATTCTACTCTTGCAATCAAACGAACTATCTAATTTTTCTTGTTATTTTTTTACATGTATGTAATTCTGTATCTTATCAAGTTTTTGTAATTGTTTTACGTGTACAAAAATCATGTAGTAATAATTTTTTATATAAAAAAAAATCAGGAATATATAATATAGGAAAATGCTTCTTGTCCATTTCTCTCTCTCAGGCAACATGGAGTTGCCAATCCACCCGTCACGGCGAAATCACCACCCCTACAACCCCCAACCATCAATTTCAACAAATAGCAACATATTAGGGCTTCGAGGCATCGTTTTTGGAGCCAATCAATTGAAGACCGATCTTCAATCCGCCTATTATGATGAGACCACTCCCATAATCTCAGGATGTCCAAAAACTCTGGAGTGGTTTCGTCGGCATCTAATTTGGCGAGAGCAACGACGGTGGTGGTGGTAGTGACTCTGGTTTTTTTTTATGGTGGTGATAGTTATTTGATTGTGGAGGTTACGATGGCTTGATTGTGGAGGTGGTAGGGGATTTGAGGTGTGTTGAAGGTAGTGGTGGTGATTATGGATTTGTGGTAGTGGTGGTAGATTTAAAGTGGCAACGATGATTTGGATGGTGATGGAATTGGGTGAGATGATGTGGGGTTGAATGTGACGAAGAGTGTTTGTGATCAATTTATTAGATAATTTGCGAATTAATAAAATGTACAATTTACGATTCAATTTATGATTATAATTCACAAATTGTCTTGGTGACTTTTATGATATGTGACTAATATGTGACCGCAATCATAAATTGTGTGTGATTGCAATCGTGAGCAGATTAATTAAATTATAGGTCACAATATTGTATGAGGGGTCAAAAAATCTAACTAATTGATATTTGAAAAAAATCCAAAAATTTATTATTTTTGAAAATATTTCTTAAAACCTTTGTAGTTATATAATTTTCCATTCCTACAGTAACCCATGTTGAGCCGACAAAAACCTCATATTTTCCTTGTTTTAACTCATTGGTATATATCGTATTGGCCTGCCTAAAGGTTTTTACAGTTAAAAAAAAAATGAATTATACTATTTATTGTAGGCGATTACAATAATCGCCCTGGCATTAGTTTTCTGTAATTTTGTTATTTCAAATAATAAGTTAATGTCTCAATAATAAATTAATACATATGATGATTATTGCAGACACTAATTGTGAATAGTATTACTCAAAAAAATATGTGTCATTAAGTGGATTCAACACCTTGGCATGGTCCTAGTGAGTCCCAAGGATAGATTAACTAGAGTAAGGGTGGGGGCACAAATTTTCTATTGGACGTGGGTCACAGTGTTAACTTTAATATACAAATAGCAAAACCCCTAGAGTAATGTGTTAAAATCTATGGACACCATTGTGTTGAGGGCTATGTACCCTTAGCATTTTCCTAAAATATTCGACTGACCCCAAATATTTGGAATTTAAATTCCCAACCATTTCAAGTAACTGGGGACCATGGACTCGACATTCAACTACGTATCCTATATATGTTACTTTTTTCACTTATTTACTTGCAAAGAAGTATTTCTCACTCCCTAACTTGGCATTATAAGGGGCACTTCTCAAAAACCGGACAAAAGAGAGGAAACTAATGTTTCAAAAATTAACATCCACCATGTTTCACCTTAGAAAGTAAGACCCCTAGCACATGAAGTTAATGGATTTTTCAATCACTTGTCTCCAATTGGATCCTACCAATGGGTTTTCCGTTAAGCATCCCCAAAGAATACATTGAGGACATAGCAATGTCATCGACTAACATATTGAATTCTAAACGCAACATGAATAAGACAGAAATGACTTTATGAATGTAATATTAAAAATTAATATATATTTCATTAATCTGCCTATAAATATAACACCAAGGTTAATGAATAGATAAACAAGAATATATAGAGTACATACCATTTTGTTATGCAGATAACAGAAAATTCCAAGCACCGAGTGAGATACCACCATCAAGCACCAGCGTGTAGCTTAGGATATCTAGTGCATGCCCAATCCCAGAGAGACTTTTTTCTTTATATTTAGAGAGATGTTAGGCTTATGAGGTGGGAGTATGACTGGCTGTGAAGATATTGTTAGAGATGATTGTGGTCAAACTTCAAAGTTTCCCACATGCAGTATAGTTGTCAAGAAGATCTAAAGATGGGCCCTGATGGGAGTTGGTGATATTCAGAAACCAAATCACTCAAATATTTCTCTTTCAAGGCTTATGTATGGCTTCCTAATCATCCTCTAAATCACATACTAATTGGGATTAACAAGAGAATAAGAGGGGTTAAAATTAAAATAATCACTTTTTTTTTCCTTAAAAAACTTATATAATAATGCTTATTTGATTAAAAGCAAGAGTGAGATTTCGAAAAAAGCGAGAATGTGATATTCATCCTAGACAAAATTCTTGAATTATAATTCAATAATTAGAACAGTGAGCCTCATTATGCCTACAAGCTGGTGTTATTTGTTACTATGAAGAGTCGAGATTTCATTTTAAAATGTCAAACTTTTTAAGAGCAATAGTCCAAAATCTTATGTTAGTTAATGTTTTTTTATTATAACAGATGTGGATATACTCTTGTCAGCTACCTTAGATAATAGTTTTTTTAGATGGATTGTATGTATTACGTTTTTACTTGAATATGAGATTTGAGACTGCTTTATATAAGTGGATGATTTGATAAAAGTTTTGACAAATATTGATAAAAAAATGATGAAATGTTTAGTTGAAAATTTGATATCCCATGAAATATGTAATTAAAATTAATTTTTAATTTTGACCTCAATTTTTTAACGACTTTTAAACTTTTCCAAACAAGCATAAAGTTGGACTTACCTTCAAAAAGGGAAATTCAATAATTAGGCTAAACTTTGACATTCCTGCAAGAGGAATTGGTAACCATCCCACTTAGAAAACTAAAAAAGGTACATCACATTTTCAAGGAATCTTTGATATTATGGTCCATAAGAACATGTTAGGTCATAAATTAACGGATTCCAATGGACATATTTTCAACATCAGAATGGTGGAAACTCATGAAAAATAATAGAAAATATTAAAGTCTGAATTGTCGAGTAGAACAGTCAACAAGATCCAGTCTAACGAAATTTCTTCCACTAGGTTAACAGCTCATGTTTGAATAATTTGCGTGCACTCTACGATTGGTCTTGAATCAACCTGGTTTCAATACAAAATGTTTTGGAACATGGTTGCTTCTCGAATTAAAGAACATGTACATCATTATACCGTTAAAAGATAATTATCAATATTTCTAATGTTCAATTAAATCATTCGTCCAACCGAGACCAGTAATACATCCTTACTAGAAGAACATGTACATCATTATACCGTTAAAAGATAATTATCAATTTTTCTATAGTTCAATTAAATCTTTCGTCCAACCGAGACCAGTATTACATCCTTACTAGCGAACGGGTTTGGTTCAGGATCGAATGAGTCTCGCTACATTGAATTGGCAAAAAGCATCTTGTGACATCCTAATGTTCTTGTTCCAACATTTGCGTTCAGATGTGAGCCAATTTAAAATTCTTGAATCAAGACAAAAGTATAAACTCGAAAAATATGATAATTGTATAGAATTGATGAATGAAACATGTACAAAACATTTGTTTACATAGGCAAAAATAATTTTCTTATCTCATCAATATAAAAAATACTAAGGGCTCATTTAACATGACTTTTGAAAAGTCAAAATGAACTTTTGAGATCCAAAAGCTATTTTTGTACTCGTTTGACTAATTTTATGAAAACATTTTTGATAGTTAAAAGAGTCTTTAGAGAAATATGGTTCAATGTGATTTCCTTTAAAAACACTTCCAGAATAGGAAGTTCTTTCAAAAATCCAAACAAAAATTAAGGTAGGTTCATCCCGAAATTGTTCTATATAAAAAAAAAAGCTAAAGTCATGCCAAACAAACCTCAAACAACGTTAATAAAAGGAAAGATAATTAAAATCCTAAATGGCAAAAAATAAAAAAATAAAAAAATTTAATAATTACTAATTTCTATAACATTTACAATCATGTACTGTTATTTGAACACAACTCTTAATCTTTAAGATATTTGAAACCATTCTCAATAGTCTTATGGAAGATGTACAATAAAGAGGAAAATTTCGAATATTTATTTATTTGATGCACTTGTCCCTCAAATATTCTGAAGATCTTTTCAATTGCATCACATTGTAATCCAATGTTCACACTAATAACATTCCTACGCATTCGTGGAGTGGGTGCTGAGGCATACATATGAATAAAAAACGCTGAAGGCTAAAGCATACTAATACCCAAATAATTAATTTGACAAACTGATGTTTCTGACCACTGTTTTACCTTCATATTAGCTAAAACAACTGTTAACTTCAACTTAACGTACTGTAGTAAAATCTTATTACACCAAAAGAAACCATCGTAAATGCAGAGAGGATAAGATTTTACATTAACATACTGTAGTAAAATTGTATTACATCAAAAGAAGCCATCGTAAATGCATAGAGAGAAAACGGCGGTTCTTGCTTCATGCTTTTTGGCTATTAACCTAAAGCTCACACCTCTACATTATATATGCTGCCCATTACAGTTGCGTTTCTGTGTGAAATTGGTTGTCATTAGCTCCTTTGTGTTTGAGAGAAAACGGCGGTTCTGGCTTCGTGCTTTTTGGCTACGTGCTTTGTTTTCTTCTCATTTCTTAGCCTTTGTGACTGATTTTTGAGGCTACAATAAAAAGCTTCACACATACTCCTTTTTGGACAATCTGAGAAAGAGTAACCGGGTTTTGGCAGTTTTGGCTTATGGTTTTGGCTTGTCGATTGTGGTAGTCGATACTGAGCCTGGATCCTTGGTGATTGGAGACCCTCATTCAACATTTGGTATCAGAGTGTTCGTTGGTTGTGATTTTCATGCAAAAACAGATCCAAAACCCCCAAAAAAATTATTGAAAAACAACCTGCCCAGATTTCTTCAAAATAACCGAACCTGCAATTGGGTTTTCCGATCAATCCGGTAGGCTATTGGTGAAACGGAGACCGGAATTGAGACGTGCAAGTGGAGGAGGTTCTGGAGGTCTGGCGCGTGGAGTTGACGGCTGCACATAAGGACTCCGGCTAAGTGCGTGTGGGCGCGTTCGGGTGAAACTCTCTTCAGGTAGTTTTATCCTAACACTATTTCTAACGTGTTTGTGGTGTTAGTTTTCTATTTCAGGTGATACTATGGAATCTGGACGATTTTGCCCATGTGCGTTCGGGACTCAATTTTGCATTCTATCATTTACTGCAGACTTTAGGGCGAATAGTGGTGGCCCTAAAGTGTTAAAATTATATTCCTCAAAATTTACGAATTCAGATAGGTCCGCTCTTGTAAATTGGCTAATCTTGTTTAATTTCAGCACTAATACGTCATCGCGTGAGATGACAATAGGATTAGGATTGTCGTGTAGGGTAACAATTGCCTGTGCTAGAAATTAGGAATTACTTGCTCTTTGTTACTACGTGATTGAAATTGTTCATTTCATAAATTGCAGCATATTATCTTTTGTGATATATCGTGAGTGAAATTGTTTAGTTGACATATCTCTTGTTGCACTATTAAGTTATTAGAATACCTAGACCTTGCTCATTTGAACATTCCCTTGATCTAAGATCGTAAATCTTATTAAACCCTGAGAATCTAAAACGGTGTATATTTGCGAACCTAAGTCTACTTTGTGTGGCTTAATTGTGACTTTGTATTTTTGATTGATTATAAAAAAATGATAACGCATAATTTTGATTTGGGAACTTTTAAGGGAAAATGCGACTTTTTAATCTGACAACAAAAAATGAGAGATATTTTGGTTCAACAAAAGGTTTCAAAAGTCATTGATGACAACTTTCTCGCTGATTTCTTTTAGAAAAAATTGAAAGACTTTTATTTGCTCAAATCTACTCCAAACAAACTTTACTTACTTGAACGTTTTTTCAGTTTCAAAATGAATTTTTAAAAGATCTTAATGACAATTTAGACGTGTTTAACAAACTTGTTCAAGATATTACTAATTGTGAAGAGTTAGTGTCTGAAACATATAAGACTATTATTTTGCTAAATTCCATACCTGACACTTATAAGAAAGTAAAAAATACTATTAAGTATGGTAGAGACACTTTGACGTCTGAAATTGTCATTGACTCCCTTAAAAGTAAGCAAATGGAGATTAGAGCTGAAAAACATGATAGAAAAAGCAGTGAGATTTATATGATGAGGGGTAGAACTCAATTTAGACAAAATAGTCATGATGGTTACCAAAGTAGTGGCGAGTCTAGTAGTAATTAAGGTAGAATGAAGAGTAAAGGTAGGCCTAGATCCAAATCTAGGAACAAGGTTAAGAAATGCTATGCATGTGGGAACACGATACATTTTATAAAGGATTGGTATAGAGAGAAAAATAAGCAAAATGGNATGAGGTAAATGTATTGTCTTCTATTTTCGATAGTGGTGATGGTGAGGTCTATATGATTACAATTTCTATTGCTTATCGTGCCAATTCTCGTTTAAATGAATGTATACTTGATTCTGGTGTATCTTTTCACATGACATCACAAAAGATTGGTTTGAAAATTTGCATAAATTAAATGATGGACATGTTGTGTTGTGTGACAATTCTGCGGATAATGTCGTTGGCATTAATGATATTACTTTAAAGTTTGATATTGACTTTGTACATACTTTAAAAGATGTTAGGTATATCCCTGAATTGTCTAGAAATTTAATTTCAGTAGGAAGACTTGAGAAATCTGATTTCACCGGTAAAATTAGAAATTGAGTTTTGAAATTGATTAATGGTGCATTTGTCTCTATTAAGAGAATTAGGAAAAATGATATTTACATAACAACTGGCGAAGTTATGAGCGGTTTAAACTCTAATATCTCTTCTGCTAAAGATGATCACAAACAAAAATGGCACAATAGACTTGCATATGTGGGTATTAAGGGAATTAAGTAGGGATGGCAATAGCTTGGCTCGGCCCATTGCCCCACAAGCTCGACTCGTGCTTGTTACGAGCCGAGCTCTTGACTCACAAGCTCATCATTTTTTTTTACATTATACTAAACCTAAAATACACACACACACACACACACACACA
>CAIGRB010010440.1:38663-81691 GCA_903798255.1 Fraxinus quadrangulata
TTAAATGAAGATATTAAAATTAAATTTTGTGATAAATATGATTAAATTAAATATCACTTACTTGATTACATGCAGTTTCGGCATATTTATCTTGCAGTCGATAATGAGCATATTCCCAGTCCTTCACACACATTAATGCTTCAAAAATAACTTCTTTTAATCGACTCTTGACCTCGAAAAGAACCATCTTCCCTACACTACAAGTAGACTTCGAATCTACAGTGCTAACCAGAGGTGTTAGTACATTCGCCAGAAATCAATTACTTCTTCTGAATTTTTCATAATTGCATTGTTATTAGGCATATTATATTAAAGTAATCAATTAATTCACTAGGCAATGCATTTGGACTATTACTCGATGTTTGAGTACATACAGTGGAAGACAAACTACTACTACTACTACTAGAGGAACCACATGCATATGCAATTGAATCATATCTATATGAGTTCATACTTTGGAATAAATTTAAAATTTTAGCGTCATCATCTCCTATATTAGTGGGAGGAGTAGTTGTAGAGTCGGAGGGTACACGAGTAATATGTGTACCCATTCGTAAAGTATATACTTCATACATTTCACATAATATTTGTTCCAAATTCCTATAAGTAATAGGTATGTTAAAAGTTAAAACATTTGAAATTTGATCAATAGCAAATTTAATACCCGATAAATTATATCGGGGGTCCATGACGCATACTAATGAAAATAGCATAGGCAAATTTTTCCAATATTTTCTAAAAGTATATTAAAGGTTAAAGCATTCGAAATTTGATCAATTACAAATTTAGTACCCGATAAATTATATCGGGGGTCCATGACGCAAGCTAAAGGAAATAACATAGGTAATTCTTCCCAATATTTTCTAAATTTTAATTTCATGAAAAATATAACTGAACTAAAATCGAGGTCATCTTTAAATCTATGAAAAACCCTAAAAATTACATATAGACGTTCAAAAACCATACAACTAGTAGGATAATAAACACCAGACAAAATATTTGTAGAATCATAAAAACTTGTCAAAATTTTTTAAATTTTAAAAACTAAATGCCAATTGTGCTAATTTAAAATAGTATCGTCGTCGTCTCTCATAGGCCTATAGTTATAAAGTTCAGTAATTAAATATTCGAAACATTTACATGATTTTAATAATATGTATGTGGAGTTCCATCTATGTCTTACGTCACTAATAAATATTTTTGTATGCGTCACCCCAACTTGGACACAAAATTTCTCAAATGCTTGTTTTCTACTAGGTGCAATCGTGATATATACTAGTGTATTCCTAATTCTTTGAATTTCATCCTTAACATATTTTAGACCGTCTTGTACTATTAAATTAAAAATATGACAAACACATCGAATATGAAATAAAAAATCACCGAAATTGGGTTGAAGCACCCTATGCAATCTATCGATAACATGCTTATTCATACTAGCGTTATCGAACGTAAAAGAATGAATTTTAGTCTCGCATTTATATTCTCTAATAATGTTCATAATAGTATTAAATATATTGTTAGTATTGTGCGGGAACTCAATAATTTTAAAATCAATAATTTTTTATGCAAGACCCAAAGTGGATCTATATAGTGTGTAGTTGTAGCTATGTAACCTATTTTATTAATCACTTCCCACAAATCCGAAGTTAAAATATCATACCCCCATATTTTTCTAAATCCGCAATCAATAATTTCTTTGAATTAAGAAAATATTCAATTGTATTAGAACGAAGAATATCTAATGTATGGTCTTCATTCCGTTCCAAATCAATTGGATGACTAGTATCAACATCAACGTCATCCAAATCAATTGGATGACTACCTTTATGAATGTTGAAATCTTCAATATTTTCTGGAATTGATAATTCATTTAGACCGGCGAATTTATTCCCAAATTGACTTTGGGCAAGTGTTTCGCCTCCGACACCGAACAAATTTTCAACAAATGAGCGTGGATCAATTTGTGATTGGAAATTTGTAATGGAAATTTTGGGATAATTGATATTGAATAATTAAAATTGAATGTTGAAGTAGAATTGAGAAGTTGATGTAAATTATGTAGTAGTGGATGTAATTTGACTACATCTGCTGCATTGAATGGTGATACTCCACATGAAAAATCGTTAAAGTGAAGGAAAGTTTGAACCTAGAGGTAGAAAATGTATTTTTCTAGGTTACCCTGATGGTGTTAAGGGGTACATGTTGTGAGATATGAGCCAAAAGGGGGTTAAGATAATTGTGAGTAGAGATGTTACATTCAATAAGGGCGAAATGTCATGCCTTAAAGCTGAATTTGAACCTGTGAGTGAAGAAAAACAAGGTGAAGAGAGTAATCAGTTGAACATGGAGTTAGGAAAATTTAGCACATCCATCCCTATTACACAGAGTGGGGTAGAGACTCAGGAACAACAACTTGATATGGAGAATAGAGAGGAAGTAGTAATAGAAGAATACCCTGAAAAAGAGAATCTTCTAGCAGATTATAACTTAGCTAGGGATAGAGAGAGAAGACAGTCTAGAGCACCCATAAAATTTGGTTATGAATCTGAGTTAACTTTTGCTTATGCGAGTTATGAGGAGTTAGCTAATAGGGAGCCAAAGACCTTTGAGGAGGCGATGAAAAGTGAACAATCTGAAGAGTGGTTTAAGGCAATGAAAAATGAGATGAGTTCTTTAGAAAAGAATCAAACTTGGGAGCTAGTATCTAAACCTAAGAATAAATATACTGTTGACCGTAAGTGGGTATTTTAGGTTAATGAAGGTACTAGCGCATCTGAACCCTTAAATTTTAAGTGTAGGTTAGTGGCCAGGTGTACACTCAAAAGGAGGGGGTTGGTTACAACGAGATTTTTTCACATGTTAAGTACACTACTATTAGAGTCATATTTGCATTGGTTGCACATTTTGACTAGGAACTTGAACAACTTTATATAAAAATTATTTTTTTACATGGTGAACTTGCTGAGCAAATCTTTATGAATCAATCAAGGGTTTTAAAGATAAATTAAGATCTGATCATGTGTGCTTTTTGAAAAGATCTTTATATAGCCTAAAACAATAACCTAGACAGTGGTATAAAACATTTGATTATTTTGTACTTTCCATAGGGTTTCATCGTAGTAAATTTGATCATTGCCTTTACTCCAACATAATGATGCTAATAATGACTATGTGTTCTTATTGCTATATGTGGATGATATGCTTTTAGTTGGTTCATCACCTAAATGGATAAGTGACATAAAAACAAGTTTTAATTGTGAATTTAACATGAAAGACTTAGGAAATGCTAAAAGAATCCTAAGTATGGAAATTGAAAGAGATATGTCAAATTTTGTCTTTTTTTACACCAGTCCTCATATGTTTCAAACGTGTTAAAGAAATTTGGCATGCATGATTGAAAACCTTTTAGATTACCTTTAGTTAATCATTTTGTATTATCTAAAGATCAGGCTCCATGTAATGAAAAAGAAATAGAATACATGAGTAGAATTTCATACTCCAATGTGATTGGTTATGTTATGTATTTGATGGTTTGTACTAGACCATATTTAGCTTTTACTGTTAGCACTTTTAGTAGATACATATCTAATCATGGTCCTGAGTATTGGGAAACCTTGGAATGGATATTAATGTACTTAAAGAGAACTGTAATGTAGGTCTAAGGTTTGGTGTCAATAATGAGGGTGTTAAATTGAAGGGTTTTGTTGATGCTGACTATGTTGGGATAGGGATAATAGGAAATCTACTTCTTCATATGTGTTTACTTTGTCTAACTCTTGTGTTAGTTAAAAATCATAGTTACAACATATAGTTGTACTATCCACGACAAAATCTGAATACATCGCTACTAGTGAAGCTATTAAAGAAGCTTTATGGCTTAGAGGCCTTCTACATGAACTCTGTGTTTCAAATGATTATGCGGTAGTATATTCTCATAGTCAGTCATTTATACATCTATGCAAGAATTCCGTTTTTCACGAATGCACCAAACATATTGATGTTAGATTACATTTCATTAGAGATATTGTGTCATAAGAAGTTGTAAGACTTGAGAAAATACACATACAATATAATCCCTCATACATGGGCACTAAGGTGCTACCATTGGTGAAATTTAGAAGTTGCAAAGATCTTTTAAACTTCAGTGGAGGTAAATCATTTCCAATTTTATTGGTTCTCTTTTTCTAGATTATTACTATTACGTAATAATTTTCTTTGCAGGTCTTTTGACACCAAGGTGGAGGTTTGTTAGGCAAATTGTTGTCAAACAACCTCCCAGGCGATGATGTAAGTTCATTATTTATTGAGTCGGCATCGACAGATGAATGGAGTAGTATATCGACACCACAATTGTCTAAACCAATCATATAATCTATTTGGGTCATTTGAAGTAGCCTAATTTAATTAATGCTGCTTATGGCCCAACCCAAAACTCTTGGATGACTTGTTGGTTGACAATCCATTTATATTACCTATTGGGTCTTATTACCTATTAACCTAAAGCCCATACCTCTACCTTATAAATGCTGCTCGTTACTGTTTCATTTCTAGGTGTGTGTGAAATTGGTTTTCATTAGCCCCTTTGTGTTTGAGAGAAAACGACGGTTCTGGCTTCGTGCTTTGTTTTTTTCTCATTTCTTAGCCTTTGTGGTAGATTTTTTAGGCTACAATAAAAAGCTTCACGCATACTCATTTGTGGACAATTCGAGAAAGAGCAACCGGGTTTTGGGAGTTTTGACTTATGGTTTTAGCTTGTCAATTCTAGTGGTGGATTAATCGATACTAAGCTCGGATCCTTCGTGATTAGAGACCCTCCTTCAATAGTAGACTTGTGTAGTTAGTAGTAACTCTTAAATCAACAAGTAGCGTCAAATTTGCACGAGAAATGGCTGTGGAGTATGCAGAAATGCATTGGGAATGTAAAGTGTGATGTGTCACTCAAGTCCACCATTTCATTAGCTAAAGCCATAGCCCAAATGGCATCTATTTTGTCGCATCAAGTACACCCCTTATGTGCAGTCCAAATATCACTTTTCCCACCATGTGCGGTCTTAAAAGCATCACACTCTAAATGTAATGAAAAATGCTATGTTCAAATTTTCATCACCATATGGACTCAAAAAATTGCAGGATCAAAGTTCCCATACAAGGATGCAAGAGTTATCATCACTTTCAAAAAATTAAGGTGCCCGTTTAGCACTGATAAGTTATAAAATAGGCCAACCTTTGTTTCCTGCATTTCTGAGACTACATTGAGCAATCTGCGATATTGGTCTCGAGCCTCTGGGTACTGAACCATGGATTTCACCCTGGCCAAGGCCTTTTGCAATCTTTCATCTATTTGCTTTCTACCTTATTTTAAGAAATCATAGTCATCCTCCTTTGGTTCTGTTACTTGTACGCTAGTACCTGTAGAAAGTGCTTCAGGTTTGAATGAGCACAATCATCTTCATTTCCTTCGCCAGCACAAAATGACCTTATCCATAATGCCTACCGACCAGATTATCTTTTTGTAGTTCTTCCTCACCTGGTGTCCTCTCACATGGGCCTTTTATATGAAATGCCAAAATTCAGAATTTTTTAAAATTTCATGGACAATTAAAAACTGAAACATATAAGAAGCATGCAACACATTCTTCTTGATAACATACGAGATAGAGCACCAAACCTGAACTTTAATAATTCGTTTTCGAATCAACAAATACTCCTTTCTGCCTTTTCAACTGCAGAATTTATTTTGTTTTGATATTGCAGCAGAATGCTTTGGTTCATCATGTCGCCCAGTTTTCTTGCCTTTTACAGATAGAACTAAAAGCACATGCTCATCTGACATTCCAAATTCACCGTCCCCATACTCTTTTGTCTATTTTTTTTTTGAAATGCAACTCTAAAGACTTAATGAATGCGAGCTGCAGCTTGAGTTTTATTAGGAACAACAGCTAATGAATCTTCTTTTGAGGTTTTTGTTTATTCCTAAATATTTTTTGGAATTTCTTAGCAAAGTATGCTAATTCCTCTTCATTAGGAGAGTCTGAATTCGAAGACTCGTTATTACTATTCCTCATTGTTTTTAAGTTTAATGACTTACCGTTTGTGATTTTAGCTAATGTCAGCTCATAAGTTTGGAGAAATCAAACCAGCTCTTCCACCTTAATAGAGTCTATATTCTTACTCTCCTTAGTGATTTTAGGCATAAATCCCTCAAGTAAGGATCTTAGGATTTTTCTAACAATTTTTTGTTCTGAGACTCTGAGTGGATTCAACTTTGATCTTAAGTGATACAGTAAATTCGAGTGTATTTTGACTAGTTTTCAAAGTAAGAGAAAGTAGGATTAGAGAAGTTTAGATCACCAATCGTTTTAAAATTTCAAGTTCTTAACAGCCTGAGTTCCTTCATGTGTGGTATGCAGAATATCCCAAATCTCTTATGCTACCTCATACATAGACACTTTCCTAAACTCTTATGGGGATATTGCCATAAATAAGGCATGTAAGGATTTACCATTCCAGTTACATTCATCTAATTTTACTCTAGTCCAATTAGCAATGGGAGTTGGGAAAACTTCATTATTAACTTTTCAATAGACATTATTACTTCCATCAAAATAAGGTGGAACAGATTATGAACTACTCATTTAGATAATATGGGTCAGGGAACGAATTTGGGCTCTGATACCACTTGAAAGTTATCGATTACCAATTAACGGCTACTAAGTTACCGAATTGTTATTAATTATCCATTTTTAATTTTGACCCTACGTGCGGAATTAATCAATCAAAAGCAACAAGTCACTTTTAATTGTTTCTAGATGAATAAGCATACATGTCCAATTATCATATATTTGAATACCGTAATAATAAAGAAAGCAATAAATAGTGAACATCAAAATGATGACGGAGAAATCCCAACTAGATAAAAGTTCCAGGACCAAGCCAGTTATCTCCACTATAGACAATATGGATTACAATTCATTTACAGCCTAGCAAACTTTCACTAGTTCTCGCTGTTATAATTCATGTAATCTCTAAGATTTGCTGTACTCACCAGCTTCCCAATCTTCTACAGTTAGATGCTGTCTAGCCAACTCCACTACACTTCTCGATCTACTTCCTATAGCTTCTAAGATCTGATGTCTCCTTCCAACTTCCTGATCTTCTTCTAAGTGAAATTCCAAGAATCCCCAATTCTTGTGCTTTTCACATGCTTGCAGTCCACCTCTCCCAATGCTCGACCAAGAGAGTACCTTTCTCAAAGTGTTAAGAAAGTTTGGTATTTTGAATTCACGAACCTTGATATTTTCCCAAAATGTGGTTGCTGGATCTCAAGAATGATATAAATTATTCCACCAATGAATTGTGTTCTTCGATCTCTCAAAAGATGATATGAATACGTTATACCAATGAAGCACAATGAGACAACCACCAATTTTGGTGCAAGAGCATTTGTATTTATAGTTGGAGGTGCATGAGTAGTATGAGCCGTGTAAAACTCTCCAAAATCGCGAACTAGGGTTAGCCACATAACAATGTCTCTCAAGCGAGGGGGACTTGTCGCTCGAGCGAAGGGTATGTCGTTCGAGCGATGCTTGGGCGAGAAACGAGCGACAATTGTTCTGTTTCTATCGCTCGGGCGATAGCCAGACGTGAGGCTAGTGAAATTTCGGCTCCACTTCTTCCTTATTTCTAAACTCGAACTCAAACCCTAGGCTACCTAACTCAACTATACAAAATTGCACTTCACTCTTTGACTTTTTCACATGTTCAGTTAAGTCATTTTTGTTCACAGAATTACCAATTATAATATTGAACCTAATGCCAACCATTTCAAGTAACTGGGGACCGTGGACTCGACATTCAACTATGTATCATATATATGTTACATTTTTCACCTATTTACTTACAAAGAAGTATTTTTCACTCCCTAACTTGCGCATTGAAATTTACATAGTTCGACGCTAACAATACCTAGAGGGGATAAATAGGTATATTATGCGGAATTAAAATTATTAATTAATTAGCAACATGTCACCAATTAATTATATTTAGAAGATTAAACATGCAAGTCAATTTACCTATGTTTAAATACCGCAGTTAATATAATCAATAAAGAACGCAGTAAAAACACACGGTATGATCACGGAGAAATCCAACTGAAAAAAATTTCGATCACTTTGTCAATCAATCCACTATAAACGATTCAGACACTTACAATATACCAAACTAGACGACGACACGTGCTATCTGATCGAGCGAGGGCTCAACGATAGTCGAGCGACAGGCTTTCGCCCGACCGAAGGCAGGGCGACTTCGAGCAATGGAGGTTCTGTTTTTTTACTCTCGAGCCAATCCATGGCAACAGTCTAGCGAAAATTTGCATCATATTTTCTTTCTTTTGCCATACTTGAACCATAGACCTAAAAATCTATTTTCATATAATTGCACATTACTCATTGACTTTTTACAACATTTACAATTAAGTTCATTTTGTTTACAGAATTACCAATTACATAATTAAAACCCTAACAAGCTTCTCTTTTGACATTATGTGACAAAACTACTAACTAGGGTCAAGGCAATAATCAAATATAAATTACAAACTCAAAAACTTATGACAAAACATACTTGAACGAATTCTGCATTTCAATCAGTACTCGTTTCCTGAAATAGACAACTCAACACCCAGTGTGAAATGTGTGGAAAACAATATAAGTAAAGTAGTTCAAGCAGTTTATAGAATATTTGCAATCTACGAAGCATATACATCAAGCACATATATATATATATATATATATANAATGAGACAACCACCAATTTTGGTGCAAGAGCATTTGTATTTATAGTTGGAGGTGCATGAGTAGTATGAGCCGTGTAAAACTCTCCAAAATCGCGAACTAGGGTTAGCCACATAACAATGTCTCTCAAGCGAGGGGGACTTGTCGCTCGAGCGAAGGGTATGTCGTTCGAGCGATGCTTGGGCGAGAAACGAGCGACAATTGTTCTGTTTCTATCGCTCGGGCGATAGCCAGACGTGAGGCTAGTGAAATTTCGGCTCCACTTCTTCCTTATTTCTAAACTCGAACTCAAACCCTAGGCTACCTAACTCAACTATACGAAATTGCACTTCACTCTTTGACTTTTTCACATGTTCAGTTAAGTCATTTTTGTTCACAGAATTACCAATTATAATATTGAACCTAATGCCAACCATTTCAAGTAACTGGGGACCGTGGACTCGACATTCAACTATGTATCATATATATGTTACATTTTTCACCTATTTACTTACAAAGAAGTATTTTTCACTCCCTAACTTGCGCATTGAAATTTACATAGTTCGACGCTAACAATACCTAGAGGGGATAAATAGGTATATTATGCGGAATTAAAATTATTAATTAATTAGCAACATGTCACCAATTAATTATATTTAGAAGATTAAACATGCAAGTCAATTTACCTATGTTTAAATACCGCAGTTAATATAATCAATAAAGAAAGCAGTAAAAACACACGGTATGATCACGGAGAAATCCAACTGAAAAAAATTTCGATCACTTTGTCAATCAATCCACTATAAACGATTCAGACACTTACAATATACCAAACTAGACGACGACACGTGCTATCTGATCGAGCGAGGGCTCAACGATAGTCGAGCGACAGGCTTTCGCCCGACCGAAGGCAGGGCGACTTCGAGCAATGGAGGTTCTGTTTTTTTACTCTCGAGCCAATCCATGGCAACAGTCTAGCGAAAATTTGCATCATATTTTCTTTCTTTTGCCATACTTGAACCATAGACCTAAAAATCTATTTTCATATAATTGCACATTACTCATTGACTTTTTACAACATTTACAATTAAGTTCATTTTGTTTACAGAATTACCAATTACATAATTAAAACCCTAACAAGCTTCTCTTTTGACATTATGTGACAAAACTACTAACTAGGGTCAAGGCAATAATCAAATATAAATTACAAACTCAAAAACTTATGACAAAACATACTTGAACGAATTCTGCATTTCAATCAGTACTCGTTTCCTGAAATAGAAAACTCAACACCCAGTGTGAAATGTGTGGAAAACAATATAAGTAAAGTAGTTCAAGCAGTTTATAGAATATTTGCAATCTACGAAGCATATACATCAAGCACATATATATATATATATATATATTAAGAATATACATCAAGTTAAGCATCATTAGAAATGTAGACATACATATACTCTCCAAAATAATATACTATTCCCCATTTTGTCACAAAATGACAAGGGGTAAACCTAGAAACTAGGTAGCACCGGCTGCATCATCAAAATCTGTCATCTCCTCGAAAGCAGCATCGTCATCCCAATGATGACGAATCCATAGGAGTCCACGTTGAATATAGCCAACAACACCCCGAAGTGTTGTGAACTCGATAGTGTATCGATCAACTGTAGCACGGAGCCATGTGATCTCCGCCATCATCCAGCCTGCTGCTCGATCAGCACAGTCATCTGTCCCATGAGAGCAAGTGAAGGGTCAATGGGAACAGAAACAGAAGGTACAGACTCGATAAGATGATGAATTGACTCTGAAAGAGAAAGAGAAGCCAAAGTCGACGGGATGCCAGAGGGCTAAGGAGCAGTAGAAAAAGAAGAAAAATTCGAAGGGTAAAAAGAAATGAGTTCACCAATAGGATCAATCGGCACAGTCAGGTCAACGGGCTGTGTAGGCTCAGATGAAGCATGTGACCGACTCTAGGTGATGGTAGTATGGCCAATTGGTAGAGAAACTAATGTAGGAAGGTCCGAGTCAGACGCTGAGTTGTCAAATAACACGTTAATGGCTCTAAAGTATCACGAGTTGGCAGATCGGCGCAAGGATGGCAAATGATCGGGTAATTTTGGTGATTCTGACGTGTTTCGGTAATTTGGCCATAACTTTGGCTACGGTTATTAGAATCGCGATTATGACCACAATCCGAAAAGTTTGTTTCGGCACGAACGTCGAGGTCACCCAGCTTCGCTCGGTGTGTGCGATTTTCGACCTCAAATTCCACCGTTTTTCCTTCCGAATTACTATCTTAAGTTAAATTTTACTATTTTTGGTAGTAATTCGATTGCATATTTGGAGATGATTTCTAACCCGATTTGGGCTAGATTTTTGCCAAACTATTTATTTTATTCCTTATTTTAATTTAGCGTGGTTTTTGGAATTTGCCATTTTTGGTAAAATTCGAATTTTTGCTATAAAGTCCGGCTTATGGACTTATTTTGGGCGTTGTTGGTCATAATAAAATTTCTTAAACTTTAGAGACATTTTCTCTGTGTTTTTCGACGTTAATCTTGTGTTCTTCCCTATGAATTTCTTGATAACACTTGCTTGCAGAATAATCATTATTATGTTCGGCGTCAGAAACCCTCCGAGGAACCCCTTCTGGAAAACTAACTCCTAAAGCTGTTTCTAAACAATAAATCAAACGAGCATATGGCAGCCCCATCCTCGCCCCCATGACTCGAAAAGCCCAAAGTATCTGCTGGCAAACAAAGGAAGGAAAATCAATAGAATCACCATGCAGCAAGGCATACAAAAATCGAGCTTTCTCCATAGATAATGAAAAGGTATGTGACAAGGGCCACAGATTCGTGCACACAATGCGCGATAAAATTTGTTGATCAGTGGGAAAAAGTACCAATGCGCATCCCACCTAGACCTCCCTCCCGGTGTGTTAAACACCGTCGAACGGACTAAGGAGTCCATCGAAAAAATATCAGGAGTCAGATAAGGGAATAAGGGGTGGACGACTCGATGAATACGAATAAGACTCAAAATAACGTCTGGAGCAATTTTAACAGTCCTACCCCGAAGAAAAACCCTAAAGGATGACCCACTAAACATCATGAATGTTAGCATAGAACTCATGAACTAATAAACTCGGTTGAGGGACCAACTCAACTGATAAAGGTTCCCAACCCTGAGACAAAAAAATAGCGACGAGGTTGGGGGATAGGTCAGACATGATGACCTCGCGCTCGAATAAAATTGGACGTAGAGAAAACTCCGACCCAAAAGTGTCTTGGGCGACAGCAGAGATAAACCTAGTCTGACTATAAGAAGTGGATGTACTAGGAGTGGAAGCGGTTGTGCGTGCTCTCTTAGGCGACATCTGAAATGAATTGAACCGAAGCATTAAAACCTCGATAAAAGAGATACCGACTCACGATATGCATGAATGCACGCAAATCGAGACATATAAGGTGACATGCAACGTGGCCGAGCATGAATGCACAACGACATGCAGTGATGCCTAGACGTAGGTGACGTGAAGACATGACGCGTGCCGTGACGTCATGCCGTAGTGACGTGACGACACCATGCGGTGTCAACATCAACCGCAATGCACAAACCATAATGCACACACTGAACCACCAACCCGACACTCCAACGGACCAAGCTAAATCCCAACAATCAACCTCAATTCAATTACAAAGTCTAAAAACAACATGAAATCAAAATCCAATCCAAAATCACCCAAACCATGAACAAAATCTCAACCACCCAATTCACAATCAACAACTCTCAATCAAGTACCAATGGCCATTCCAAATTACCCAAATGAAATCTAAAAGGAGACAAAAGCAAAGACTATGAAGAACAAGGATAAAAATCGTGGGTAAATCGTACAAAAATCCTATTTTTGTTGCAAAACCGTGCCAAACTAGATGACATTTTATGAGAATAACTAACCCATGAAGTGCAATGCCATAATTCGAAACAAGAATGACCAAAAATCGAAGAATCCAAAAAAATTGCAAAAATGATAAAAGAAACAAGTTTTTCGAAATTTACCTTTTAAATTCGATGTTTTGATGAAATAACACGTTCAATGAATGATTTTAAGTTTTTAAGGTGTAGGTAAACCTCCAATTTAGCATGGGTTATGAAGTTTTTGGAGAAATCAAGCGAAAGTAGGGAAAAATGCGTAAAACCCTTTAAAATATCGTTAATATTCAAAATCACGGGATGTCGCTCAAGCGAGGGTGGAGCGACAAGCGTGCGAGACAGCTTTTGCTGCTATCACTCGAGCGTGTCCCAGTGATAAACTGACGAAAATTGAATTGATAGAAATAGCACTTAAATAAAAATTAAGAAAAATAGCATTTTTTTAATAATATGTAAAATAAGCAAATCAAGCTCCCGACAACCCAATGATAATAACCATGCATGCATTATCAAGTCGAGCATTATCAATAAAGACTTTCCCACGTACTCAATTAAGTTCAAGATGAAGTAAAGTGTATAAGTGACTCATGTGTATCAAAAATACTTTCCCACGTACTCAGTTAAGTTAAAGATGGAGTAATGTGTATAAATGACTACTGCGTGTAAATTGTCACTATTTTTTCTGGAAAATGACTCCAAACCTTAAATTTGTGAGAAAGGACATGCAAACATCGTCGTTAAGTAAGTATGTTCCCTACTAATGAAAGTCAAACCCAAATGAAATTTTAGGACCTAAAAATGAGCTCAAGTACATGACTAATTTTCCTTTTTCCCCATGAATATGAGCACGTAATTATTTATATCACTTTTCTCGTAAATTACATCTTATGTGCAGACTTTTGTCCAATAAGTGACTAGATTGACTCTTGTAACGAGCTTTAGGTCGGTTAATCCAAATCAGCTGACCATAGGCAACGGGTTATAAGAAACCCATCGGGCTTAATTGCTCGAGTCAAATGGGTTTCGAACAAAAGTATAAGATGAACCAAACATGTATACACGTTTTTCATTTTCATTTCTCAAATAATGCAGAGAGACTCATCACGAGCAAGGTCATCTAGATGTAGGTCAATTCACATTTGAGGTCACCCTACTAACATGTGACCGATATCCCAAATCTCACATACACGGTCCAGACTCACTCACAAGATCATAGTGTGTGCTGTGAAAATGATACATGGCGACACATATACTCAATACTCCACATTAAATGCACAGATAAATGCACAGTCTGTTACACATGTCATGTTTAAAATCACCACAGTGTCTTTAGCCCAAAAAGAACAATTTTTGTATTTTTCCCATTTTTTTCAAAAAAGTAATTGTATCACCACAATTTTTTTTAGATAATACTCAAAGCAAATAAATACATAGAAATTAAGACAGTTAAAAAAATAAAAAATAAATGGAATGCATGCAAGGATGAATTGACTTAATGGACAACACATGCATGCACTTAGACACAAAATCAGGGCGAAATTTGTATGCCCTTACCTTTAAGAGCATGAGCATTTTCACGACCTTTCAGGTTGCTCCTTTTAACTTAGATCTTCTTAGAAGTAGAAGTCAATTTGGTTAACCGAGTTATCATCTCAGTTAAGTGGCTAACTTGATTGGCAAGAAAGTTAATCTTGCTCACGACATCTTGACTTTTACTTCTAGTCGCGAGTTTACAACATCTAGGTCTTATGTGTCCCAAAGCGCCACAATGATGGCAAGTGGGAATGAACCTAGGTTCAAACCGATTCGGTGGTTGTTGTCGATATGTAGGACGATTGACCATACACTGTTTGGGAGGCCTCGATCCTATGGTATGCTCTTCTTTGGGTTTAGGATAAGCAATCTCCCGAGCTTTGTTAGTGGTCGGGATGAACGTGGTCCTTGATATACTAGCAGTAGTATCACCATTATGAACGTAACCCAGACCATGCATATTACCCGCAGGTTTGTTCATCCCCAACAGATTATCTAGCTTCTACGAGCTACACATAAAGGATTGGAGTTAAGCGTTAGATTTATCAAGATCACTAGTGATTTGACTTTGTATTCCAAGTTTTCATTAACCAGCTTCAATTCACTTAAATTTTTGTTCAAGTCTTGAAGGTCACCTAATAGTTTTTATTTTTCACGTTCAAGCTCATTAACCTTTTTTAAGATGGCTTTATTGACCTTCTTAATTTTGAGACTTTCCTCAAACAGTTCACGATAAGATTCGTGAATATCAGGTTCATCCTCAAACTCTTCTTTAGATTGTTCACTCTCATCCTCCCTTTCAACTTTCTCAATCTCACGATCAGATTCTATTGTAGCAATCGAGGTAAAGGCCATGAAATTTTGTGCATCCTCACCACCAGATGTCTCATTCTGAGAACTAAAATCTGATTTATCATCACTCAAGGTCACGACTAAAGCCTTACATCGTTCTTTACCCGAACTCCTCTTTAGATTAGGACATTCACTCCTAATGTGACAATACCCCTTGCACTCGTGGTATTGAATATATTGAGATTTCTTAATGGGAGTCCTAGAGGTATTTTTCTCACATCTGCCTCTCGAGAGTTTATTATGGACATCACATTCACACACCTGATGCTTTCTCCTATTGCTCATCATCTTTAGAATTTTTTTAATGAAATAGGCTATTTCATCGTCCCTTAGAGTCTTAGTATTAGTGGACTCATTATCCTCTTCTCTAATGGTGTTCATGGCGATGGATTTAACCTTTTTAGGTTGAGAAACGGTGAGTTCATAGGTTTGAAGAGATCCTACGGGTTCTTCAATCTTAATAGCGTCTAAATCCTTACTTTCTTCTATCGCAGTAACGTTAGGTCTAAACCTTTCGGGCATGGATCTAAGGACTTTTCTAACAATTTTGGGCTTGAGGATCCTCTCACTAGGTTAAACCTCGAGTTAACTATGTCATTCAGCTTCACATAGAATTCATTGAACGATTCATTGTTCTTTATTCTAATTTTTTCAAACCTAGAGTCAACATCTGCAATTTAGAAAATTTAACCGTTTTAGTTCCCTCGTGTGTGGTTTCTAAGATATCCCAAACTTCTTTGATAGTTTTACACATCGAGACTCTCCTAAATTTTTCAGCAGACACAGCTATGAACAGGGTATGAAGGCCCTTGCTGTTCCAATTACACTCATCTAAGTTCGTTTTAGTCCATAGTGAGATATCATTGGGTGTGACGGCATTAGCAACGGTTGTTGAATGTGGAGTCTACCCATTTTGAACGCTAATCCAAATACGTTCATCTAGAACTTTAAGAAAAGCTCTCATCCTTGCTTCCGTCAAAGAACGGAGGCACAGATAGTGACTGACTCATCTAGAATATATAAAAAGGGTCAGGAATCAATTTAATTCTTTGATACCAATTGAAATTTACGTAGTTCGACCCTAAAAATACCTAGAGGGGATGAATAGGTATATTATGCGAAATTAATTAATTAATTAGCAACATATCACTAATTAATTATCTATAGATGATTAAACATGCAAGTCAATTTACTTATGTTTAAATACCGCATTTAATATAATCAATAAATAAAGCAGTAAAAACGTACGGTATGATCACAGAGAAATCAGCACTTTGCCAGTCAATCTACTATAAATGATTCAGAAACTTACAGTCTACCAGATTAGACGACGACACATACTATCTGATTTTTGGACTGAAGTTCTTACAGTTCTTCTGGAAACTATGCTCCACTGCACCAATCCTTAGCTGTAATTTTCAAAGCTCTTCTGGAATCTGCTACCCTGCAGCACTCCTAACCATGCAGAATCGTCTATTTTATGTGGATCATGAAGAACACCCAGTTCTTCACCAACTCAACTCCAATCAACTTCTCATGATCTTTAGCAACTCTGATAGATACGGAGGAAGGAACGGTTTGGCATTTGGATTATGAAAGCGATGTTTCTCGCCAAAACAATATCACAGGACGAACGTTGAAAGAATGAATATGTAGAAATTCTTTCTGATGAAGCTCTCTCAATGATCAACCTTCTCCAATCACGTTCAGATGTGTTTTGGTATTTATAGGTAGGTTAGAAAAGTAATGGGCTGAGGAAAAAGCCTTTAAATCGCAAAATAAAAATATCCCGGACAACACTGTTGCTCGAGCGAGGCTCAGCGATAGGTTATCGCGGGAGCAAAGGCAGGGCGACAGTCGAGCGATGGAGGTTCTATTTTTGATGCTCGAGCCAATTCATGGCGACAGTCGTGCCGTATTTTCCTTCTTTTGCCTTACTCGAACCCTAGACCTAAAAACTCTATTTTCATATAATTGCACATTACTCCTTAATTTTTTACAACATTTACAATTAAGTCCTTTTTGTTTATAGAATTGTCAATTATATAATTGAAAACCTAACACACATTATAAGAGGCACTACTCGAAAACTGGACAAAAGAGAGGAAACTATAGTTTCGAAAATTAACATCCACCATGTTTCACCTTAGAAAGTAAAACCTCTAGCATACGAAGTTAATGGATTATTCAATCACTTGTCTCCAATTGGATCCTACCAATGGGTTTTTGGTTAAGCATCCCCAAAGAATACATTGAGGACATAACAATGTCATCGACTAACATATTGAATTCTAAACACAACATGAATAAGACCAAAAGGACTTTATGAATGTAATATTAAAAATTAATATATATTTTACTAATCTGCCTATAAATATAACACTAAGGTTAATGAATATATAAACAAGAATATATAGAGTACATACCATTTTGTTATCTAGATACCAGAAAATGCCAAGCAATGAGTGAGATACCACCATCAAGCACCAGTGTGTAGCTTAGGATATCTGGTGCATGCCCCAATCCCAGAAAGACTATTTTCTTTATATTTAGAGAGATGTTAGGCTTATGAGGTGCGTGTATGACTGGCTATGAAGATATTGTTAGAGAGATGATTGTGGTCAAACTTCAAAGTTTCTCATATGCAGTATAGTTGTCAAGAAGATCTAAAGATGGGACCTGATGGGAGTTGGTGATATTTCGAAACCAAATCACTCAAATATTTTACTCTTTCAAACACTTATGTATGGCTTCTTAATGATCATCCTCTAAATCACATACTAATTGGGATTAACAAGAGAATAAGATGGGTTAAAATTAAAATAATCACTTCTTTTTTTTTTTCCTGAAAAAACTTATATAATAATGTTTCTTTGATTAAAAGCAAGAGTGGGATTTCGAAAAAAAAAAAAAGCAAGAATGTGATAATCATCCTAGACAAAATTCTTGAATTATAATTCAATAATTAGAACAGTGAGCCTCATTATGCCTACAAGCTGGTGTTATTTGTTACTATGAAGAGTTGGGATTTCATTTTAAAATGTCAAACTTGTTAAGAGCAATAGTCCAAAATCTTATGTTAGTTAATGTTTTTTTATTATAACATATGTGGATATACCATAGGCAACTACCTTAGATAATAGTTTTTTTTAGATGGATTGTATGTGAAAAATGGAAAGTTCGACCCTAACAACACCTAGAGGGGAGTGAATAGGTATATAATGCGAAATTTAAAATTACTAACTAATTAAATAGCAACAAGTCACTTTTAAATTATTTTCTAGATGATTAAACATGAAAGTCATTTTAATCATAGGTTTGAATACTGCAGTTTATATGATCAATCAATAAATAAAACGAAAGCAGTAAATCAACACCAAGATGATCATAAAAAAATCTCAATTGGGTAAAAACTCCGAGCACTTTGTCAGGTAATCCACTATAAACGATTCAACACTTACAGTCTACTAGACTAGACGACGACAAGTACTATCTGATCTCATAACTGAAGTTTTTACAGCTCTCCTGAAAATCGTGCTCCCCTGCACCAATCATTAGCTGCAATCTTCAAAACTTCCCTAGAATCTGCTACCCTGTAGCACTCCTAGTGTTGCGAAATTGTCTATCTCCTGTGAATCACGAAGAACATCTTATTCTTCACAGACTGGAACTCCAGTCAACTTCACTCGATCTTAGAACTCTGACCAGATGTAGAGGGAAGACAGTTTAGTATTTGAATTAAGGAATGATTTTTTTTTTTTACCAAAACAATCACAATGAATGGAGGTTGAAAGATGAAATGTGATAAACAATGTTCAACCAACTCAATTCACGTTCATATGTGTTTTAGTATTTATATGTAGGTTAGGAAACGAATGGACAGGGAAAAAAGCCTTTAAATCGCGAAATAAAAATTTTCTAGACAACACTGTCGTTCGAGCGAGAGCTTGGTAATAGCCTATCGCTCGAGCGAAGAAGGGGCGACAGTCGAGCGACATAGCTACTGTTTTTAACGTTCGAGCCAGACCTTGGCGATAAGCTAGCGAAAATTCGCGCTGTGTTTTCCTTCTTTTGCCATTCTCGAACCCTAGACCTAAATAACCAATTATCATATAATTGCACATTAATCCTTGACTTTTTACAACATTTAAAACTTAGTCCTTTTGTTTACAGAATTGTCAATTACAAAACATCTAAAACCTAACAAACTCCCCATTTGACATTCTGTGATAAAACTACTAAGTCAAGACAGTAATTAAAAATTAGTACATACTCATAACCTATAACAAACTGACTGACTTGAACAATTCTGTAGTTGAATCAGCACCTGTTTCTTGAAACAAATAACTTAAAACCCAGAGTAAAATGTGTGGAAAAAAGTATAATAAAATAGTTCAAGCAATTTATATAATTTAGGCAATTTATGAATCAATTAGACTTGTTCGGTTTTAATATACATACTAAATTAAGACGTAGTAACAATGCAACCCAACATACCACAAAAACACATTGATACTACTAAAACATCAAACTTAATTTAGCATAACTGAAACTCAATCATGTTAAATAAAAAAAACTATTCATATGATATGTAATGCGGATGCAAGGCACAGTTTCCCCCTTATTGCAAACTTTCAAAATTTTATAATGCAGTAGACACATGTATCTATGTCTCTCCCCAACGACCTCTCGACATAAAATGCAAATGTAATCTCGTTTTTTTAATGCTCCCACCGTGTATATTTTCTCTTCCCTTTTTTGTTACAAATGATTAAGGGATACATAAAACTTTTAGCATAAACATATAATCACTCAAAAATGCAGTTGTAAGCATGCATAAGTAAAATCAATGTACAGAAACCTACCCACATATATGACCCAAGCTAAACATGGAGTAAATTGTATAAGTGACCCACATGTATAAAGTGTTACTAATCATTTGTAAGGAGGACTACAAACCTTAATTTTATGAGAAAGGACATGGAAAACATCATTGCTAATAAAGATATTTCTCTACTTATGAAAGTCAAACCAAGTTCAGTACATTAGAACCTATACATGAAAGCTCATTTTGTAGATATCATTTCTTTTCTTACCCTGACTTTTATCATATTTAATTTCTACATATTTCAATGTTTTAAGCTCATTTTTTATCATAAGTGCAAGCTCTTCATCATTAAGCGGCTAAAATGACCACTATAGTGAGCTTTAGGCCTGTTAACCCAAGTTAGTTGACCTTAGGCATCATGTTATGAGAAACCCCGCAGGCTTAATTGCTCGAGTTAAATATGCTTCAAAAAAGAACATATGATATTGAGTATTTTCCTCTCTTTTTTTTATTTATCAGGGATAAATAGGGGTTTAGGTCTAATAAATAAGATCAATTCATACTCAAAGTCACCCTACTAACATGTGACTGACATCCCAAATCTCACACACGCGATATAGTCCCACTAACAAGATCATAATGTGTGCAGTGTAAATGGTATATGAAGAGACATATACTAATACTCCATATATAACCTAAGTTAGCAATGAAAAATATGTTACATCTCATCAATTAAATCCATACTTGATCACAACAAATAAAATCAAGTTTAATGTATATCATGCTGTAAAACAATTTTCTGCATAAAATATTTTCGTTTTTCCTTTTTTTTTAAAAAAAAAAAAATTGATTCATAACAATAAAAAATATTTTTTTTTTGTTTTCTCGTATAAAACATGAATGCAAGCACACAAAAAAAATGAAAGTCATACAAACAAAACACAAAATATGAAATAGAAATGCATAAGAACAAATAAATGAATGAATATGATGGATGCATAACTTAATGTAACATAATGATAAAGTACAAGTAAGCACCAATAAAAATACTTAATCAGTTAGGTACGCAAATTCTCTTATCTTTAAGTGCCCCGTGATCTATTTCATAATTTTTCAGATTACTTGTTTCACCTAAACTTACCTAGTGACGGGAACATTTCCGGTCATCTGTGTCATTAACTTGGTCAAACGACTCTCCTGATTAGTAAAAAAATCAATCTGACCAACAAACTCTTGATTCTTATTTGTATTTAAGTTCCCGTCTCTATTTCTATTCAGGAAATGACGACACTTAGGCTTTATGTGTCCTAACTCACCACAGTGAAAATATGTAGAGATAAACATATGACTAAGGTTATGAGATCGTTGATATCTATTCCAAGATTGGCGGGTCCTACGCTGTCTAGTAGGCTTTTGTCTAACAAATCCCTTAAAATTGAGGTTAGGCACATGTTTAAGCTTGTCAATAGTAGGAACAAACGTGGTCTTAGAAGTACTAAAATTATTTCCCTTAAAACCTAGATCTCCCTTATTTCCAGCTAGCTTACCCATTCCTAAAATATTGTCTAACTTTTCAGAACTACTAATAGCATTCATAGCCTTCTCCTCATTTCTCCTACTACTAGGACACTCTCTCTTTACATAGCCAAAACCTTTACAATTATGGTACCTCACAGATTTAGATTTTCTCATCGATTCACTCGATCCAGCTTTGTATCTCTCTTGAGGGTTATTTNGCTTTGTATCTGTCTTGAGGGTTATTTTTCTCCTTAAATATTTTTTAGAATTTTTTAGCGAATTAAGCTATCTCCTCATCAACCGGTGAATCAGAATCAGAAGATTTGGTCTAGATATTTCTCATGGATTTCATGGCCAGAGATTTATCTTCAACATGGCCATTTAAGGTCAGCTCATACGTCTGGAGAGACCTAACTAACTCCTCTATTTTAATGAAATCTATGTACTTACTTTCTTCAATTGCAGTAATTTTAGGTCTAAACCTCTCGGGTATGGATCTAAGGACTTTTCTAACAATTTTAGACTTCGGGATTCTCTTATTTAGGTTGAAACTAGAATTCACTATGTCGTTTAAGCTCGCATATAAGGTATCAAACGTTTCATCTTCTCTCATTCGAATCTCTTCAAATCTAGTTGTTAACATCTGCAACTTAGAGTTCTTAACAGCCCGAGTTCCCTCATGTGTGGTCTGTAGAATATCCAAAACTTCTTTAACAATCTCACACATAGATAATTTCCTAAATTCTTCAGGAGATACAGCCCTAAATAAGGCATGTAAGGTTTTGCTATTTCAGTTACACTCATCTAGATTTGTCCTAGTCAAATTAGCAATGGGATTGGGGGTCACTACGTTGTCTACAGTAGTACTAAGGGCACTCCAACCATTCACCACACTCAACCATATAAGCTCATCTAGGAATTTTAAAAATGCTCTCATCTTAACTTTTTAGTAGACATAATTGCTTCTGTCAAAAAACGGAGTTACAGACAGTGAATGACTCATCTAGAATAATATACTAAGGGTCAGGAATCGATTTAAGACTCTGATACTAATTGAAAAACGCGTAGTTCGACCATAACAATATCTAGAGAGGGGTAAATAGGTGTATTATGCGGAATTTAAAATTACTAACTAATTAAATAGCAACAAGTCACTTTTTAATTCTTTTCTAGATGATTAAACATGCAAGTCATTTTAATCATAAGTTTTAATACCGCAGTTTATATGATCAATCAATAAACAAAACGAAATCAGTAAATCAATACCAAGATGATCACGAAGAAACTCTAACTGGGTAAAAACTCCGGGCACTTTGTCAGGCAATCCACTATAAACAATTCAACACTTACAGTATGAGGAGACGTACTATCTGATCTCCTAACCGAAGTTCTTATAGCTCTCCTGGAAATTGTGCTTCCTGCACCAATCTTTAGCTACAATCTTCAAAGCTCCCCTGGAATCTGCTACCTTGCAGCACTCTTAGCCTTGCGGAATCATCTATCTCATGTGGATCATGAAGAACACCTTATTGTTCACAGCCTGGAACTCCAGTCAACTTCCTTCGATTTTCAGAACTCTGACCAGATGTAGAGGAAAGATAGTTTGGTATTTAAATTATAGGAACGATATTTTTCTCACCAAAACAATCACAATGGATGGAGGTTGAAAGATGGAATATGATAATTCTCTCATAGATGAAACTCTCTCAATGTTCAATCAATTCAATTCACGTTCATATGTGTTTTGGTATTTATAGGTAGGTTAGGAAACGAACGGGCCAAGGAAAAAGCCTTTAAATCGCGAAATAAAAATTTTCTGGACAATACTGTCGCTCAAGCGAAGAAGGGGCGACAGTCGAGCGACAGAGCTACTATTTTTTACGCTCGAGCCAGACCTTGGCGATAAGCTAGCGAAAATCTGCGCCGTGTTTTCCTTCTTTTGTCATTCTCGAACCCTAGACCTAAATAACATATTTTCATATAATTGCACATTACTCCTTACCTTTTTACAATATTTACAATTTAGTCCTTTTGTTTACAAAATTACCAATTACAAAATATCTAAAACCTAACTGTATGTATTACTTTTTTACTTACATATGAGATTTGAGACTATGCTTTATATAAGCGGATGATTTGATAAAAGTTTTGACAAATATTGATTAAAAAAAATGATGAAATGTTTAGTTGAAAATTTGATATCCCATGAAATATGTAATTAAAATTAGTTTTTAATTTTGACCTCAATTTTTTAACGGCTTTTAAACTTTTCCAAACAAGCACAAAGTTGGGCTTACCTTCAAAAAGGGAAATTCAATAATTAGGCTAAATTTTGACATTCTTGCAAGAGGAATTGGTAACCATCCCACTTAGAAAAATAAAAAAGGTACATCCCATTGTCAAGGAATCTTAGATATTGTGGTCCATAAGAACATGTTAGGTCATAAATTAACGATTCCGACATATTTTCAACATCAGAAAGGTGGAAACTCATGAAAAATAATAGAAAATATTGAAGTCTGAATTGTAGAACAGTCAACAAGATCCAGTCTAATGAAATTTCTTCCACTAGGTTAACAGCTCATGTTTGAATAATTTGCGTGCACTCTACGATTGGTTTTGAATCAACCTGGTTTCAATGCAAAATGTTNATATGATAATTCTCTCATAGATGAAACTCTCTCAATGTTCAATCAATTCAATTCACGTTCATATGTGTTTTGGTATTTATAGGTAGGTTAGGAAACGAACGGGCCAAGGAAAAAGCCTTTAAATCGCGAAATAAAAATTTTCTGGACAATACTGTCGCTCAAGCGAAGAAGGGGCGACAGTCGAGCGACAGAGCTACTATTTTTTACGCTCGAGCCAGACCTTGGCGATAAGCTAGCGAAAATCTGCGCCGTGTTTTCCTTCTTTTGTCATTCTCGAACCCTAGACCTAAATAACATATTTTCATATAATTGCACATTACTCCTTACCTTTTTACAATATTTACAATTTAGTCCTTTTGTTTACAAAATTACCAATTACAAAATATCTAAAACCTAACTGTATGTATTACTTTTTTACTTACATATGAGATTTGAGACTATGCTTTATATAAGCGGATGATTTGATAAAAGTTTTGACAAATATTGATTAAAAAAAATGATGAAATGTTTAGTTGAAAATTTGATATCCCATGAAATATGTAATTAAAATTAGTTTTTAATTTTGACCTCAATTTTTTAACGGCTTTTAAACTTTTCCAAACAAGCACAAAGTTGGGCTTACCTTCAAAAAGGGAAATTCAATAATTAGGCTAAATTTTGACATTCTTGCGAGAGGAATTGGTAACCATCCCACTTAGAAAAATAAAAAAGGTACATCCCATTGTCAAGGAATCTTAGATATTGTGGTCCATAAGAACATGTTAGGTCATAAATTAACGATTCCGACATATTTTCAACATCAGAAAGGTGGAAACTCATGAAAAATAATAGAAAATATTGAAGTCTGAATTGTAGAACAGTCAACAAGATCCAGTCTAATGAAATTTCTTCCACTAGGTTAACAGCTCATGTTTGAATAATTTGCGTGCACTCTACGATTGGTTTTGAATCAACCTGGTTTCAATGCAAAATGTTTTGGAACATGGTTGCTTCTCGAATTAAAGAACATGTACATCATTTTAAAATTAACATCCAGATCCAAGTTTGAAAGCATCCAATATCATGACGTTATACCGTTAAAAATAATTATCAATATTTCTAATGTGCAATTTAATCATTCTTCCTACCTAGACCGGTAATACAGCCTTACTAGCGAACGGGTTTGGTTCAGGATTGGATGTGTCTCGCTACATTGAATTGGCAAAAAGCATCTTGTGACATCCTAAAGGTCTTGTTCCAACATTTGCGTTCATATGTGAGCCGATCTAAAATTCTTGCAACAAGACAAAATTAAAAACTCGAAAAATATGTTAAAGGATAATTTAATTGTATAGAATTGATGAATGAAAAGTGCACAAAACATTTGTTTACATAGGCAAAAATAATTTTCTTATCTCATCAATATAAGGAAACTAAGGACTCATTTGACATGATTTTTGAAAAGATAAAATGAACTTTTGAGACCCAAAAGTTACTTTTTGACCCGTTTGATTAATTTTGTAAAAGCACTTTGGTAGTTATAAGAACTTTTTGAGAAAGTTGGTTCAATGTGACTTCCTCTAAGAACACTTTCGGAATAGGAAGTGCTTTAAAAAATTAATTTCCAAACAAAAATTAAAGTAGCTTCATCCCGAAACTGTTACGTAGAAAAAGCAAAAGTCATGCCAAACGAGCCTCAAACAATGTTAATAAAAGGAAAGAAAACTAGAATCCTAAAAGGTCAAAAAAAAAAATACTATTTTAATAAAAACTAATTTCTATTATATTTACAATAAAATTGTCCTACATCATGTTCTGTTATTTGAAAATCTTTATGATATTTAAAATCATTCTCAATAGTCTTATGTAATATGTTGTACAATAAAGAGGAAAATTTCGAATGTTTATTTATTTGATGCACTTCTCTCCAATATCCTGAAGATCTTTTCATTTGAATCACACTGTAATCCAATGTTCATCACTAATGACATTCCTATGCATTCGTGGGGTGGGTGCTGAGGCATACATATGAATAAAAAAAACGCTGAAGGCTTAAAGCATACTAATACCCAAATAATAAATTTGACAAACTGATGTTTCTGACCACTGCCTTTACTAGGACACAGGAAAATGATCTAATATAACAGGTAAACTCATTATACCTTCATATTACCAAAAATAACGAAATCGAGAATATTTGGGGTTCCTAAAAGGACTGTTAACTCCAACTTAACATACTGTAGTAAAATCTTATTACATCAAAATACGCCATCGTAAATGCAGACAGGATAAGATTTTACATTAACATAGATTTTACATTAACATACTGTAGTAAAATCGTATTACATCAAAAGAAACCATCCTAAATGCATAGAGAGGATAAGATTTTACATTAAAGCATCATCACTTCTATCTGATCTCCACACATGCCGAGCACTCTACCAACCCTACCATCAAATTCTTGCCACTCTGGACTAAACATTAAGGTTAAATCAATCAGCTAGAGCTAATTTTCAAGAGAATCTGTGCAACCTAGTCAGAAAATTGTACCAGTAACCTAAGCTAGATGGTGGGTTTTACACAGTATATGATGATATAGGTAAATTTAAGATGCAGTAGGCATGAAGGTGTCATCCTCCAACAAAGCTTCAAGGTCGATCAGATCATCATCAAAATCGACATCTGGATTGTTCAGGATCGTATCATACTTGGCCTGCGGGGAAAATCAAGAAGATCATATCATTACACAGTTCCATCAACGAGAAGCAATAAAATTCTATTTTAGCAAAATTGTAGGTCATTAAGTATGGAGGAGTCAGAGACATAATTTAGGTCAAATATGCTCACTTAAGGAGTGGTGTGTTTAAGTTATAATGTGGGATAATCGGTTTGCTGCAACAATAAAAGTAGACTTGTGTAGTTAGTAGTAATTCTTAAATCGACAAGTAGCGTCAAATTTGCACGAGCAGGGGCTGTGGAGTATGCAGAAATGCATTGGGAATGTAAAGTGTGGTGTGTCACTCAAGTACACCATTTCATTAGCTAAAGCCATAGCCCAAATGAAATATATTTTGTCGCATCAAGTACACCCCTTATGTACAGTCCAAATATCACTTTTCCCACCATGTGCGGTCTTAAAAGCATCTCTCTCTAAATGTAATGAAAAATGCTATGTTCAAATTTTCATCACCATATGGACTCAAAAAACTGCAAGATCAAAGTTTCCATACAAGGATGCAAGAGTTATCATCACTTTCAAAAAATTAAGGTGCTCGTTTAGCACTGATAAGTTATAAAATAGGCCAACCTTTGTTTCCTGCATTTCTGAGACTACATTGAGCAATCTGCGGTATTGGTCTCGAGCCTCTGGGTACTGAACCATGGATTTCACCCTGGCCAGGGCCTTCTGCAATCTTTCCTCTGTTTGCTTTCTACCTTCTTTTAAGAAATCATAGTCATCCTCCTTTGGTTCTGTTACTTGCACGCTAGTTCCTGCAGAAAGTGCTTCAGGTTTGAATGAACTCAATCCTCTTCCTTTCCTTCGCCAGCGCAAAATGACCTTATCCAGAATGCCTACTGACCAGATTATCTTTTTGTAGTTCTTCCTCACCTGGTGTCCTCTCACATGGGCCTTTTATATGAAATGCCAAAATTCAGAATTTTTGAAAATTTCATGGACAATTAAAAACTGAAACATATAAGAAGCATGCAACACATTCTTCTTGATAACATACGAGATAGAGCACCAAACCTGAATTTTAATAATTCGTTGCCGAATCAACAAATACTCCTTTCTGCCTTTCCAACTGCGGAATTTATTTTGTATTGATATTGCAGCAGAATGCATTGGTTCATCATGTCGCCCAGTTTTCTTGCCTTTCACAGATAGAAGTGAAAGCACACGCTCATCTGACATTCCAAATTCACTGTCCCCATACTCTTTTGTCTGCTTTTTCTGAAATGACTGTACTCTGAAGACTTGATGAATGCGAGCTGCAGCTTGAGTTGCATTACGAACAGCAGCCAATGAATCTTTTAATGACAGTCCCTGGGGCAAGTCATCATAACCAACTAAAGTTGCAGTGCGCTCAGATAATGTTTCTACAGCTTTTTCTTCATTATCACCCTCCTTTGAATTCTTCAGGTTAAGTGAAAAAAGGTGGTAACTTAGGGCAGACTCTGCAAGATAACCAGCAATTCCTTTGTGTCCATTGCAGGATGATAAGTCTGCAGGAGTTCTTCCAGAAGGACATTTGGGGGTGGGATCCGTCAATGTTCCAGGAGCTGCACCTATGGAGATGAGGAAAGCCACCATGCGCTCTCTAAAATTGCAATTGTTGGAGGAAAATACAGAGATAAGATTCGTCAACAGATATAAGTGGACTTATAATATCAAGGATTACAATTAGCAGACAGAAAAACCGGAGCACCTGTTTTATACTTGCTAAATATGAACAATGTAGCCTCTGAAACATTTATACAATATGGTACAAAAAGTACACAACATATTGATGTAAAATAAGCACACGTGTGAGAAGAAATGAGTTGTGGGAGCAAGGAACCCAACGTAAAGCATCATTAAAGTAAAATCCCATGATTCCTACCTGCCATAATATGCTGCCCAGTGAAGTGCAGTCCATCCATTTGCATCCCGAAAATTGACACTAACACCTGCAGCTATTGTGGGTTGTATAGCCCAGTCATACCCAAGAGCTGCTGCAAAATGCAGAACACCTTGACCACCCTCATCTAATATATTAGGGCCTTTCCCACCTTCAGCAACCTTCTGGAGAAGCCAGTAATACAACTTCTCCTTTAAAAGCTTTTGCAATAGCCGGTCTTGTACCCTGTCAGCTGATAATTCATCCTGCGTAGTGAGTTTTAACATCTGTTCCCACTCGTTGTCATCTTTCAGCAATGAACTGATTTTACTGCACAAATCATTTTCCGCTGCCCCCTTCTGGACAGAAGTTTGGACAGATCCAAGAGACAATAATTTCCCAAATCTCATATGAAGAACAGTTTCACCGGAGATTACGCTTCCTGCATCTGCAATATCTACTTCTTGAACATCTGTAGTTCGGAATTCAAATTCTCGTACTTCGCTGCATGCTAGCCTGTTAGAACATGTCACATAGAACGGAACCCTTCCAGTCTTTTGTGAGAGTATGCAGCAGCAAAGAATGCCATCTGCTATAATCTCTGCCGGAACTTCCAGTTCACCAAACATGCATGCCCATTTATACTTCTCCACCTCTTCATGACTCCTTAAGAATTTTCCCATAATAACCACCTGAACGAAACATAAGAAAGAATATAATACCTTCATTATTTTGTGAAGTAAAACTGCAGTAAGAGCTGATACATATGAGCAACTGAATCAGCCTTAGACTAGAGTATTTGATATAATTAACCTTAATTTCTGACCCAGCATATGCCCAGTTCGGTGAGAATTCATCTATGCTAAAGAGCTGGTCTTGGGAGAGAGAGGGGCCTAGAATATAGTTGTCCAACGGCACTTGATCAGAAATACCAGAATCATCACCTCCACTTTCAATTCCAACTGTCTCCCAGTAGGGCCCAGAACCAGGTTGCATTTGTGACTCGGTAACATCTCCAAGTTCTTTACTCATCCAACGGTCAAAGCTGTCGAGCTTTTTCAGACCTTCTCTTAGAAGCCCGTCTAAGCAAGGTTGTCTCAAGGCTGGATAACTGGCATTGTCATCAACATTTAGGTTGCCATAGGACTCCGATGCTAGAGAACTTTCTAGTTCAGCAGACATATCCTGCTTTTGATGATCACTATGCATAGGGTGTTTACTTTGATTGGCTGGATATGTATTGCAAGGCCCCATGGTGTCGTGCAGCTCCTCAACATTAACATTATGTATCTCGCTGTATGGATCATATCTGGAATTCTCGTGCAACTTCTGATCCATGGACCACTTCAATCCAACGTACAAAATCACATTCAGAAGTCTGATTAATTTCAAAGTCCGGATAAAAAAGAAAAGAAACTGTTTTGAACTTTATGTGCATAAGATGTAGAGTAGAAGCTCAACGTCACAACATGATATATATCACTTCATTTTTGATTGACATAAAAAAATACAAGTATTTCTAGCTGCAATTAATTATACAACTCAAAAGCACAAAATTTTACAATTAAAGAAATACATGAAATAGACGGAAAAACTTCTACTGGATAGGGCAAGAATTGCTGAGGCTACTTCAAAAAACTAGAATACCGTTGGAAAAAACCTTCCTTCTGAACTAGTGCTTTCAACTATTTTTTCAGGGATAGGCAAATAGGTGTTTGAACATGAGTTTTAACTTCTAAAGACCACATAAAAGCTACCATGCTATGGAACCATCTTAAACAAGTTAAACCTATAAAAACTGTTTTCCATCTGTTAAGAAAACCCATCCTACCCATGCACTTAAAGAACTCCAAGGTCCATTCTCAAGTTCCAACGTTAAACATCTACTCATATCATGTCAAAGAGGATCGATGAAAAGCCAGCGGATAGAGCGATCTAATCCTAATGTGGCACACTCAAGCTATAATGTTTGCATCAGCTGCTATGCTATGCCTATCAGTTATGGTGCATAGAAAATGTAACAGTAACATCAATCTGTACCTGCCACTCTTCTAAGCCATTGGAATGGCTTCCAAACTCTTGCCTTTTATCAATGGCACTAGAAACAACTTGACCCAGCAATTCATTTTCTTGTCCAAGCATCATGCCCATTGAACTTTGGGCCGAAGAAAGTGGTGGCTGAAAATTGATAGCTTGGTAGCCATCAGTACTGATTTCCACAACATTTTCCCAAGATTGGAAATCAAGGTCGCTGTGGAGTTCATATGTCAAACCATTATCCATGGAGTTTTTATTTTTTTCTGTGTGTGTAATTGATTCAAAACTTGCACCAGTAACAGCTGAGAGTTGTCCTTGGTAATTATCTGCAGAAATACTGAATCATTACAAATACAAAATCATTTTGATAATATATTCAACTATGTAAAAGTACAAACGTAATACTCCGCCGTCCATAATTGGATGAATGTCTAACTTTAACTATCACAGTAAAATAGATGTCTTTATTGTACGTAGTTAAGTATTAATGTTTTGTTTTTTGATATGCAAGCTCATGCAGTGTAATTTTGATAATATTCCACTATGTAAAAGTACAAACATAATACTCCGCCGTCTACAATTGGATGAATGTCTAACTTTAACTATCACAGTAAAATAGAAGCCTTTATGGTACATTAGTACTAATATTTTATTTTTTGGTATGCAAGCTCATGCAGTAATAAAATATAATTACTCCTTTTTGGCCTTAAGTTCGATATCCACCGCTACATCTTTCGTTATGTTTAAAAATTTTGAATTAAAGGGTAAAAAAATGATATGGCTATAGATATGGTCCAATTAACCATGAAAGTGAAATCATCTAATGGTTAATGCTGCAGCCGGAAAAAAGGATGGCGACACATTACCTGATAAAGGGACATCACAGTAAGGAATTGAACCATCTCTAATCTTCTGTACCATGGGTTGCTGTACATTGTCAAAAGACTGGAATCCTGGACTTTGTTGGTAACAATACACTGCAGATACAAATTTTTTTAAGGATGACTGAAAATAAATTATTTTTTAGAGTAACTCATTTACAGAAAACAAATAAGAAAAGTAAAATCTTCAATGCAGCTTCATGGATTGTAATACTGGATAGTGAAAAAGTATAAATGCACAGCAAGTAAACCTGATTCAGCATCTTCAAATTCAGAAGCATGAGTACTGTTAAGGCTAGCTGAATCCGTAACTTGCGAGGTTCCTTCATAGCTATATGGTCGGAATTCTGAAGATACAGAACTGACAACCTCGGAGTTGTGTGAATTTTCTCTAGGTTTTTGGGAATCAGGAATAACTTCAGACTCCCTAATGTGATTGAAATTTGTTCTGTTTGCCTGCAAGAAACAAATATTTCAGGAAGTTTATAAACATTGCAACTGCCCAACCAAGGATGCCAATTGTCATATGCTAGTATTCAGAGTAAGAAATGCACATGAAAACCTAGATTCAAGTCAAGGCCAGGAATACCTTCACAAAACCAAATTATAGTTCACTGTAAGTACTTTTTAAATAATAAAATCCTCAGATTATAAGATTCACATAATTTAGTTAAAAGTAGATTTTGAGGATATATTAACTTTCTTGCACTTTAAGCCAAGAAGTGATTGCATAAAGATCAATTTTTTGATAAGATGTGCTAATACAGCTGTTATAACAGGCTGATCTGACAAGGCAGAAAGGACCATTACCTTTACCTCCCGGTAGTGAACAAGAACTATGTGAGACAACTCCCTGAAGCAGAAATCAGCAATTAAAAGAAATCAGACTCCTCCAAATAAGATGAAAATTAAGTAGAAGGTACGAAAAATTGAACCCAAGTACTGTGATCATATAGGTACATGATTGACAATCCATGATGCAGAACAAGAACTAATTTAAACTAAACTGTTAAATTAATGTAATTATAGAAAAAATATATCAATTAGATCATAAATACATTAAAAGGAATAAAACCTCAACGGCTCGTGTTTGTATAGGCCTTACCAGGAGTCATCAAAGAAAGAAGTAACTGATTTTAGTGATTTACTAGGAGTCCTCAAATTTAATAGAAGTAAATTGGCTAAGGGTTCCTAAAATAATGAATTACTATGCATGCAATTTCTAATATCTAATAAAATATAATTTGTAAAACCAATAATAAATAGTGTTCTGTCTAACTCCAGCGAAGTATAAGATTGTGCTTTGCAACCTAGTAGAAGCAGCACGAAGATCTAGAGCAACAAAAATCATCTAAACAGCCTGCTCTTATAGTATAGTGACACAAGGAACACTAATTAGAAACTAATACCAAATAACACCTTCCATAAATTTACACCTATGTTTTTTACTGGGATTAAGGAAGCCAAAAGTAGATAAAAAACATGAAGATTTTGTATTATATCATAGAGATCCAAGAGCTCTTCAATAGTCCATCCGCAGTTTCTACAGTAAGGGGATGTTCAACTATCATAATGATTCAACCTACTGCTACAATGTTGCTAGATTTAGTTCTGCCTGTAAAGTCAATTGATGTAGAATAAGAGTTAATCTAAATCAATCTACTACTACAATCAATCTGAAGAGAAAAAAACATATTCGTGCAATTGACAGTACATCAAGGTACCGATCCTATATATGACCTCATTTATATAAGCCATACACAAAACAAAAGAAATAAAATAATCGACGAGGGATCATTAAATTGGAAAACAACAAAAACAAAAAGAATTCTTGAAATGAGGAAAATAAAGTAAAATAAAATTTTCAATATTAATAAACAATAATAAATGGTAGATCAGCTGTTAATTTCAGTCCACCCGCAAGACAAAGAAAAGAAGACCAGTGCCTATGGACATCTATTTGGAAAAAAAATTCACTATAGAGAATTAAAAAATTTCCCCCAGTCAACACTTGCATTGTTCAACATATCAACAATTCAGTAAATGGCAGAAAATTATCAAACTAATTGAACCGAACAGCTTTAGAAAGTTGGACAAGTAAACTTTTCAAATCATTGGATGTTCAGCAATCCTGCTGTTTGAAATATCAAGATCAGAAAAGCTTGAGAATGGAAAGTAGAAGAACTACTTGATTTGTTATGTGTTATTTATCCGGTCATCACAAATTGATAGTTACAATTTTTTTCACATTATGAAACTTAATAAAACCAGACTTACTCTTCAAGCATCCAATAGCTGCGCCTTTGAAAATTTTGGTCCTCTTCTCCATGGGCATAGTAGCAATGTAATACATCAATACTTCCAGCCTGAAAAGATATAAGCTTCCAGATATATTATTATGGAAGCATTAACACAGTTTACAGGAAGAATGACTTCTTATATCCGATTTAGCTTTTATTTTTTAAAACAGTTTTATCTGATATAGTTAGAAAGGTCACCACTTCTAAAGAAACTTTTTAGGTTTTTCCCAGTAAAATAAAAAATCATAAGCAGGGCAATATCAGTTGGCACCTACCTTGAGCCTTTCATGAGCCTCCTTCACAGTTTTTCCATCTCTCTTCTTCCTCCAGTTATGGCCATCTTTCCGGAAGTATCGTAGCACCTTTCGGTCAAAAAGAAAGAGCGAACCACCTGAATGGGAAATGATATCAAAATAATATGCATAAATCAAAATCAACTAGAAAGAAATAATACTGAAAAAGCTGTCATGAAGCCTTTTTTTGTTATTTGAAGAAAAATATATACAGGACTCGATGAAGACAGACATCTTTCAACAATGTTATACAGTCCTAAGTTTAAACATCCATTGCTCATATACAAACACAAACAGAACGAGGTGCATCTGACAGAGTAATCATAAATTATTAAGTCTAGCTGAAAACAAAATATGACAACACAGTAAAAAGAACAAATAAAAAGCGAACCACCACAACAACTATAGTATTGCCGAAATTGAACAAAGCTGCACAGAAAGATTCACTATTGACTAAATGGTCTTCTTTCGATTTTTTTTACCTTCAAAAATTTCATCACATGTGATAGTTTCATTGCAAATTTACCCAACACCATACTTTCATGTCATGCAAATAAATCAGATCAGAAATTCGTGAATAAAGTGCCAAAACGTCTATTAATTTGAATCCAGTAAACCTTCAAAGTTAAGAATCCTACATGTTATCACCAACTATTGGTATTAAAAAGAACTAGTACACGTTTATAGCATATGTAACAACAACTAAAAGTTACAATTCTAAAGGTAAAAGGGACATGTCAATGCATGTGTTTTTGAGTGTTAACCATTTTTCACAGCCGACAAAAGTCATCTCAAACGGACCATTATTAAGTTAACAGGGGCACTAAAAGTCTTACTTGGGGGTCTATTAGGAGGTTCTGGAGAAAGGCGAAATTTTTTGTAATTTCGAAGAATTTCACAAATTTCAGCAGGACGCAGCCACCGATGTTGTGCTTCCAGGAGTATCTGATCAATATCTGCATTAAACTACCAACTCAGTTAATTGATATAGACATATAAGTTTTCTTGCAGAGAAATAATTTCAAGAAAGCAGAGGTTGTAGAAGGCATCATTTCACAACTTATACCACAGCTTATCCATTTTAAAGGCAAATTCTTAGTCCTTCATGATAAATGACAAAAACAATAAAAAGAGAGTTCAGGTGCTTAGCCCATCAACTAATTGTTTCCAATTATAATGAAATTCTTCATATCCCTCAGGTTCATCCCTCATTATGATGACTTAGAATAAGATTTTCCCTTTCTCCAGCTCTCCCCACGGCAGCACGCAAATATTGAAGGCAGTTTAGAGCATGTTTTGTGCAATAAAAACGTTTTTGGAGCAACGCAACAACTATGAAAACGAAAAAATGATTTACTAACAAAATGTAAGTGCTACAACATACTTAAAACGAGACTCATGTTAGATAGGGAAATCAATATCTAACATGAGGGCCATTGAAAAGTTGAGAACTGATAATTATCATGAATCAATGATCAAAAACAAGTGTAGCAAGGGCTACAAAGAGAACAGCTTTAAGTGTGTTGGCAAGTGGAGAATGAAAGCAAATAAAAAATTGTTCTAATGATGTAAACATTATAGCTATCTTAAAAGAGTTAATTTCGACAGATGTTCATGAATGAACTGGGGTTTACCCACCACAAAATATTTTTTGATTCCATTCAGGCGGATGCTATCGTATAAAATAGAATGTGGCAAAAGAAACCTGGATTGCGTTCTTATCCCTTAAGCAAAAAAAAAAAAAAAGATCAAAATGCTTTTTCATCCTTCCACGGTGATTTATTCTTTGGGAAATTTTTCTAACCAGGCTGGACAAAGTCCCCTCTCACTCTAAAACTGCTCTCTTTCAGAAATTTCCTCTTATTATTGTCTCTTATTATTTTTATTATTGTTATTATTATTTTATGCTAATTATTTTGCGCAACTAAGGATACTATTCATATAAATAGATGTTTTGACGAGATGCTCTCTGCCTCGGACAATTACTACTTCAAATCACGCATATTCCTTAAGCCTGAGAATTTTATAAATATACATGTGTCTACACACCTATATATAGATTCAGATACACGTCAGTATATGAATAACTCTAAAAGCATATCCACTGACTTTTGAAAATTTTAAAGATCAACTAACCAAAAAAAAAAAAAAAAAAAATCGTAATAAAGCTTAAAAGGAGAAGCATGAAAGAGGAATCACCTAATTGAGCGTTGAGCGCGAAGCGCCAACTCTCTGCCATCTCTCGTCAATCAGAAGCCGTTTACTCAAATCTCGTTAATTCTTCAATCTTACAAAGATTTGTATCTACTGTTCATTCGTAGCAGATCAAAAATTAACTAAAAAGAAAATAAAATCCAAAGATCGCTGCTTATAATTCACTGATTCACTTAGCTTCTACAGTCCAAAATCGAGACCAAAAAAAAAAAAAAATCCAAAGCGATGACGTAACAGACAGAAATTGATCAAAGATCAAGCACGGAAATTTGCACAAATAATCGAGAGCATCAAAGAGGAGAGAATGAAAAAGGCTAAAAGAGTGAAAAATAGAAAAAGGAAGGGAAAATGAGGGAGTCACGAAGAAGGTGAGACTAGTTTTGTGGGGCGCCTATATGGAAGACAGTTAACATGTTCAGACGGTGGCAGGTTAACTTTGTGTGACGTAAGAATGTCGATTTTTTTACGTAATTTATAGGTATTGAGTTCACCAGGTTTGATTATTAAAAACATGATCTGCATGGAGGAATATCTAGAAAAACAATATTTCAATTTTTAATTCAAATGATATATTTTCTTATTCAATATAAATATACATAAAAATTCCAAGTCGAGCAGCATATGTTCATTTTTTATTCTTTCAAAATTTGACAAAAATAAGAAAAAAAAAAGTGAACAATTTAATTACAAAAAAGTAACATCAGTTGTCAATCAAATCTAGTGCTTGTTTGACAAAAAAAATTAAAATTAAAATTTTATTAATTTTAACCCTACATTTTTTTTTTAGGATCCATAAATTTTGTGGAACTTTTCAATCACATATTTTATTAACTTTTATTAAAATCGGTTAAAACTTTTATCAAAAAAAAAATTAAAAATTTCAAGTCCTTTATGTAATGAGTAATTTTATTCATTATCTAAATTTTTATTTTGAAGTGTTTGATTGCTATATTTTTCCATGAAAAATATTTTTCAACTTTTAAAAATATGTTTAATTTTCCTTATTTTTAAGGAAGACATTTTCTTTGGGGGTTGTAAGTTTTTGTTTTCTCAAAATAAGAAAAATATTTTCTTTAATAATATATTTTTCATGTCAATCAAACACACTCTTAGTGTTAAGCATCAATTACGTGACAATTATATAATATTAAATTATAAATTCATTTAAATGCAAAGTCACGCTATTCATTTAATTGAATTGGGGTAGACCTATAAAGGGGGTCTCGTCGCCCTCAGTGAATTTTCAAATGCGACTTTTTTCAATTCAAATTTTCATTTTTTCATTTTTTTGGTTTCTTTTCCAATTTATTTGAAATAATTTTTACATAATTTTGTCTCGCCTTCACTGAACCATAATTCTGGGTCTATCCCTGAATTGAACATATAAAGTGTAACCACTTAAACTAGTATTAGATAACATTATTCTTCCTTAATCAGCTAATAGCACCATATAAAATGTATTTGTCTGAACCGATATCTATATGATCAAATTTATTTAACAAAAAAACTAGCAAAATCAGCATCATTAATCAACTTAAATTAGCATAAGTTGAACTTCAATTTCACAACTTCATAAATAATTGCGTCTTTTAGATTGTCTTTCTGAAAAATAAAAATTTTCACTTTTTAGAAAAAAGCAACGAGCCTTTCTAAATAGGAAAAAAAATTGGCTAATCCCAAATGGACAACTAAGCGAAAAATTAGTAGCTTCTATTCCTCGTTGACCTACTCCTCTTAAGTCACTTTCCATCGACATTATCTTGAACTTTGATTTAACAAATGAAAATGAACTAACAACTATGATTCTTTTCAATTTATATATATCTCAATTTTTAACAAAATGTTTCTCTTATTGTTTAATTAATTCATTATCATATTTCACCGTATTGTCCTTTTCTTGTCTCTCTCTATGTTAATAATCATGTCTTTTATTGATAAGTCTATGTTAAATAATATTAATAATAATTGACCTCCAATTGTTGCAGGTGCTTAATTTAACATAGAATTTTAAAAAACTTTGCTTTTGTATTTAAGCAAAAAAAAAAAAAAAAACACTTCTAATTATTTTGTAAGATGCTTTTGAGTAATTCAAAAGTAAAATGATAATAAAATTTAGTAGATGTGTATAGAAGGAAGAGAGAGTAATGGTTTGGTTAAAAGAAAATAATTGAAGTGGGGAGTGAAAGAGAGAGAAAAACACGACTCGATACAACATGAGACGAGCATAAAAAAGAAAGAGGTCGCACTAACATGGTATGCTAATACAATAACTCGTTAAACTATTTCTTTGCGATAACTCTTATATTGAGAATACGTTCCAAATAATCGAACTTTGAATTTTCTTTACTGGAACTTTCCTTGTTGAGGACAATCTAATGTTGTTTGTAAACTACTCCTAGTTAGAGGCAATTAAGAATCGTTATCAAGCTTTCTTCAAGATGTAACTATTCGATTGTCAACAACTTAGAACCTGTTTAACGTAGATTTTTTTTAAAAATTGATTTTATGAAAAGTAATTTCTTTTAAGAATAAGTGATTAAAAAGTATGGAAGTACGAGTATACGTACAAAATTATTTTATTAAAGGAATGTATGATTGAAAATGGGTTTGGACAAAAATGAATTTTTAAGCAATCTGTATCAAACATAGGATAAGTATCAATTGGAAGAAGCCTAAAGCATGTTACTTCACACACTCCACTTTAATTAAGAACTGTCTTCATGAACTGTAGTCAAAATAACTGATGGTAAACCCCAAATAGAGAATCATGATTTAACAAAGGATTGTGTTCTAAATATTCTACTCGATGTTTCAAGCGCAAAACTGTTCTGTATCAGTAAGCAAAATCAACAAAGCAAAGAAGGGGTGTTTAAACTGAAAATTGGAAACGTGCATAAAAGCACAACAAAGATGTGGTATTACTGCATTTACCTAATAAGACTTGAAGCACTGGGAATTAATCGAACGCCACTTCTCCAACCTAATTATCAAATTTCCAAGTCATGTCGAAGAAAGGACCCGATTCTAGGAGAGCATGGGTTAATTAAACTCATTGGCACAGTAAGTGTGCAGAACCAGGTGAAAATTGAGAGGGCCAGAATCGCCATACTTGTCAAAAGCTTTTGGTATGACTTGAAACAGGGAAAAATGAAATATTTAACCCACATTTTTTTATGTTGGATTACTTCCAGGTAATGGATACATACAGATTTGGGTTGGAGCATTTTAAGAACATATAACAATAATTTTAAAGTAGTTTTAGGGTAAAACCTTAAAAATGTACGGTCTGACCTATCTAAATTAATATGATCATTCGAACAATACTTTATTAATAATAAGCGAAGGTTTTTAATTTGTGGAACAACTATTAAAAAAAATTATTTCATGTGTATTTGCTAATGTCCAAAAACTTGCAACTCTTACTTGTCAATTTCTCCATCACCAAATGTCTATTAGTGCCCTTTTAAATATAGAAGGTGTGCAACAAATTGTTCATTAGAAAATATCAATGAAAATCATAGTAGCTAGCTACATCGTCACTAGACCATCATGAAGAGAAAGTCGAAGAAGATATGGATGATGACTCCCCTTTGTCCAGCAAAAATAAAACTTAGATGCCGTACACACGTGTTTCTCTTAATCTTTCGGAACCATATTGTAGCTCATAAGGTACTCCGAAATATATAATTTGAGATCGGAACAATTGAGAAGAAACATGCTAGTCTAGATAGATAGTTGTCTAAGGAACTTGATTTTGCTAATTAAATCATTTATATTTTGTATTAATTATTCGATAGTAGAAATATTGAGATATACCTATAGAATGCAGTTGATTCATGATATTTATTAAATATTAGAGATTATTAATTATTGGGTAATAATTTAGGGAGGTTAGACTATAATTTAAAAAAGGGTAATGCTATTGAGCACTACTGATATCAAGCATCTGGTTAGATGATAACTGCATGCAGGCCAATCCTATGATTTTTGGAGCCTGCGGCGAACTACTTAAAACTTAATAGTAAAACAACAAACAAAATGTATTATACAAAAAATTATATTATAATCAAATAACAAAATCAACAATATTCTAAATGATAGTTAATACTATTGGCCTGGCAATTTTAAAAGCAAAAAAATTAATCAAATTTGAATGATTTAGTTTTTTTTTTCCCTCAATTGATAACATAGACAATCCATTCAACATTTCTTGTAACATAGTTGATTAGAGATAAATCTTGATTAACTTCAATTTGGAGAAACTTCTTACAGATGCTACTCTAACCGATATGATTAGCAAAATTTTGTAAGCAATATAAGTATTTGGGAAATAACAGTTCAATGTCTTCAAATATTATAGCATTTCAATTGCTCTCGTTGATACACTTGGTATATAGCACCCCAAGACAAGTAAATCCAAGTATAAACCATGTCCATTAATGTCTGAACATCCATTATACTCCAGATACTTCTCAAAATTTATACAAGACTTCAAAAACCTGAAAAAATTTGAATGCCCAAACATATTCAAATTAAACAAAAATTCAAATGTTTCTTCATATTATTAAATTGTTCAAATCAAGTATTTAGAGATAGAACTTGATCAATTATAAAAGGGAAGTATTCAATTCTAAATTATTATTCAGCCGATTGCTTTACATCATCTTTCATCAAATTGGTTCTTTCTTCGAATTATACATTTTTTTCTCGAAATACAGCTCAAATTCCCATATCACTTGTCTTTTCTGTCATTTCATCCATGGCAATAGCAAATCAGTATCGCTATAATCTTCAATAAATGAAATAAATACTTATAAAAGGTCGATAGCACAATCAATATTCACGTTTTCGCTGTTGAAAATTAACAATGAATAAATAAGAATGAATGGAATTGGCACCAAGCTGTTATGGACTGTGAAAACTACCTTTGGTAACGAGGCAGGGGCAACACCATAAACAATCACATAAAAAATTTAAAATATATATAAAAGTTGTTACTACACAAGGAAGATTACCATAAAAAACAGCAATGTTGGCCAAAAATAAAATAAAATAAAATAAAAAATTAAAGAGATAAAATATGAGAATGGCGATAAGACTGGACGGTTGTGTGGAAATTAAATCATCTAGAACAACCAAATCGAGTGTGAAATTGACATATAAACCAAGTTTTAAACAAATAAATTTGATACTACCTTTGTGACAAACAAGTTCAGAGTAGAAATCATTGCAACACGAGTTTTAGAAACCCCTATGCCACTTGTTCCCTTTTGTTGCATTGAAATGGGCCTAATTTACAAATGAAATAGAATTCAGACAATGAAAAAACATGATTGGGTTTGATTTACAAATGAAATAAAATGGCCTAATTTATCGATTTTTTAATATATAAAAAATCGCAGTTGGCCTAATTTATCCCTTTAAAAAAAAAGAAAAAAAAAAGTATGAAAGAAGTTAAAATTTGAACCCCCTAGCAAGTGAATTCATTCGTAGTTGTCCACACTTCCTATTGCTAAATTCAATTAAATGAATCATTATCATTTTTATTTTGTTTTTATTTTTTTATTTTGTTTTTTGGTAAAATGAGAGATTTCAGGATTAGTAATTTCCAGCCCCACACAATTACAATATCAGTAACAAAGTTCCAATCCCAGCACTCCACTTCAAGATTCTTATTGGCTACTTCACTGGTGCTGCAATATTTTACTTCTTTCCATTTAAAATGCATTTTTGTCCTAAGCAAAGCTTATTTCTATTGAGCACTGAGGATTACTCAAATATAATACAACTAGGATAATGTCATTTTTACGCTCTTTTCTTTTACACCTCGATTGACATTACCATTGTTGTCCACAAATGATTGGATGAAAAAATCGTTTTCTTTTTAAATTGTCCAATAATTTAATTCTACATGAAAAGTGTAAAAGATAATGTACACCAAATATGATTGATGCAACTAACTTGAGATAGTCAAAATGACATAGCTAACCTAAAATCTACTAAAGCTTATCCCATGTAAGCCTGGTCAGCAAAAGGGATAGAATTTACCTACTCATAAATTTCTAGGGTATAAAGGAAATTAACGTGTTCCAACAGAGGCTTCTCAAGTCTCAAGATAATACCATACTTGATCGGTCATCATAGGAATAAAAACGGGGAGTCTTCTCTGATACGTGGTTCATCTAAAAGGGCGCCTCTCTGGAGGATTATTACACCCTAACAAGTCCGTATCAAGTTATTGTTACAATGGAAATACAAAAACTGCTAACTGAAAGAAGAAGTAAACAAATAGAACTGCAGTTGACAAAAAGCAGAAATGAAATTGGACGTCTTGGAGCCGGGGCCTGTGTTCAACACAGTGTCCTTAAAGCAATATTCGCCCCCTCACCGAAGTAGTTCGAGCGCTTGCTTCCCAGGATACAGCGGCGTGTACTGCAGCTGTGCAGCCGAACTGAAAGAGTGTGCCGGAACTGAATCACCAAGTGACTGGAGGAAGACAGGAATTGGAGCAGGAAGCAGATGAATTCGTGCAGTTGTTGTGTGTCTGAATGGAAGAGACTGTCCAGTATATATAGGCAATGAGGAGCCTTTGCCACTTAATGCACACATAACCCCTTCAATTGAATTCTGA
>CAIGRB010010443.1:0-13277 GCA_903798255.1 Fraxinus quadrangulata
CAGAGTACACAGTTCAAACTAGGACTGCTGCAAAGATGAAGACAAGCTCCAAGTTTGAGAAATCATATTTTCCTTATATTTTATATATTTTCAAACAAGGGATTTTTTTTTGTGTGCATTCACGTCTTTTGGAAAGAGCTCCTAAATCAAGTTGTAGTTCAAGTGAAGGAAGTAGGACCACCTCACCAATAGTTGAAACTCATTCGAGAGATACTTCGACTTAATTCCTACTAAGGCTAATCTCCTGTTTGGACTCCAATTTAATTTTAATACATTTTTTCTCTCCTCTTTTCAATCATATATTTTTCAGTAAAATAATATTGTACGTATATTTGAAACATTTTTTTTAACCATATATTTCTTAAAAAAAGAGTCATTATGTTAAAATATATTTAATTTTTGGGATAAATTCAACATGTAGATCAACTTTGTTGATGAGATAGAATAAAGAGAAATCCAACTAATTTTGCCAATGACCTTGACGAGTGAAATATTAATTCCCAATCAATCCATTTTACCTAACCTTACTCAACTGAAAATAGCCATGTTTACGTTTTGGGATGAATTCGATATATAAGATCAACTTTGTTGATGGATAGAAGAAAGAAAAATCCATCTTGTTATTATTTGCATATCAATAATAATTAATTCATGCTTCATTGAGCCTACTAATTTGAACAAAAAATAGAATTTTTCGAGAAACAAAAGACCCATATTAAATCGGCTCCAAGTATATATGATATTCGATGTGGGAACGAGGCATAAACATGAGTCGGTTAGGTTCGATTCTAAAGATAATCGAACAGAATTGAATCCAACCAAATTTTTTGGGCATTTTATAAGAGGAACCATTAGGTCTAAATTTAATTATGGAACCGAACCGACCCGATCGGTTCCATTTGATTTCTTACCATAATTAATTTTTTTTAACATCTACAACAGCGCTACATGAATCCAACTAATGATATGTTCAACCTTAACTCTTACAAAATAACATAATCCAATTCAAAAATATAAAAATAACAAGTTTTCTAATAAGATCAATTCATCAATGTATACAAATTCTTAAAAATAAATAATAACACTAAAAGATCGACGATTTCACCCAATTGATTCATTTGCTTTGATCCTTCAAGTTGGGCCATGAGCAGTTACAGTTGATTATTTAATTGGCAAATTTATTTATAAAAAAAAAAATTAGCTTATTCAATATAATTTTTTTATAGAGACTCAATTCTTATTCGATTATTGGATTATTGGTCTAGAACTGAGAATTGAACCAAATCTGTTAATTATCAATTCTAGTACTCATTTGAGTATTTAAACTAAGAAGAATTGATCGAACCGCTTGATTGATTCGAGACTTTAGTTTGACCTTAGGGACAACTTGGAAGTTTCGCTGTACCGATTATAAGCGTTGTTTAAAGTATCAATTTTGAACATTTAAGAGCGAATCAATTTTAAGAGATATTAGTAGCGATTTTTAAAACTTTCCAACCCATACTTGGGAATTTATTAAAAAATTTTAAAAACTACATATATGTCCCTTACAAAATTTTCAGTTTATAATTTCTTATACGAAATTTTTTTACCCATAGATGATATATTACTTATAGGTAATTTTTTTTTTTAAATATAAGTTAATATTTAACTTAAAAATTAAATAAAGTTAAATATTTACTTAAAATTTTAAGTTAATATTTTTTACTTCAATTTTACAATTATAAGTTAATTTTACACTTTTAAATGTCTATTATATTACTTGTTACGATATCGTACACTATAAGTGAGTTTTTACTTATAAGTATTTTTTACACGATAGAGAGAAAGAATATGACAAGTGAAAATGATTTCGAGTATCTGAATGAAAATCATCTAACAGAGTCCTTTGATAGATTACAAGAGATAAATCTATATGAAATACCAAGAATGAAACATTGGTGGAGGGGTGTCATCAAACCTCCATCACTCCACAATCTTATGACTCTTAATATTGAAAGTTGCTTCTTGTTGAAAGGCATATTTTATGAGGAAGCTCCATTATGCATGGTGAATTACAAAAGTTCAAGTATTTGTGACTGTAAGATGTTAAGAGGAGATTGTTTCAATGAACACAGAACAGATTGAAGTTATCCAGATGCTTGAGTTTCCAAAATTAAAGAAAAACAGGCTTGCCGATTTTATGAAATTTCAAGAGCTTTAGATTTAGATTTGAATCAAACAAATTGTGCTAACCAATGTTCAAACAAGTATACATTTTTCTTTTCGTGTGTACGTGTGAGGCATCATTTTTCACTTTTAAAATTTTCTAATTGTTTGAGGCATTATAATTGATGCAAATAGTCTCAAACTTTTGCATTTTATATGTTCTTGGTCCTATTGGCATGGATTGGGACTTCAGCAGCCCAACCTTCTTCCATTTCAGCTGCCTAATTTCTCTCTCTTTTTAATTGAATCCTTCGTATCAGCCTAAGCCGTCTTCATTTCTTACTAACCAAAAACCGTTGTAAGTTACTTTGACACGCATCGACACCATGTCGTACCGATGTTCGATAAGTGTCTAACACCAATATGCTGACGTCGACATAGTGTCGTGCATCACATGTAATTAGTATATACATTGAAAAATCGTGTCGGACACTCTTGTCGGTGAAGAAGAACTGTAGATGGGAGTCATTGAAATGAGAGACGATGAATTTTAACAACAAGGGTACATTATTGAAGAGATAAGTTCAATGATTGGTCTTAATACTTTCCAAATCTCAACAAATGATTCTCATTTTTTGCTGCAAATATTACATGTTTTGTGCATTGAGAAGTTAGAAAGATTTCATATCTAGTTAACTGACTCTGAGTATGCTCGTGAGAACATCATGGAGAATTATTATTTTAGAAAGAGATTGTATATACGTGGCATTACTTAATTGCAGGTTGAGAAATTACCATCTTACTATGTACATGTATACGATGGAGATGAAAAATATGACATATGAAGATGATTTCGGGCATCTTAATGGAAATCATCCAACATGGTTCTTTGATAAATTATAATTAATAAATCTATATGACACACCAAGATTGAAACTTTTGTGGAGGGGTGTCATCAAACCTCCATCACTCCACAATCTTATGACTCTTAATATTGAAAGTTGTCCCTAGTTGAAAGGCGTATTTTTTTAGGTAACTTCATTATGCATAGTGAATTACAACATTGAATCGCAAGACGCCATGTCGAATACGTACCGGTGTTCGATACGTGTCAGACACCAATATGCTGACGTCGACAGCGTGTCAGTGCATCGCATGTAATTAGTAAATACATTGAAAAATTGTGTCGGACACTCTTGTCGGTGTCGACGACATGTCGATACATCATAGGGAAGAAATGTAGATGGGAGTCGTTGAAATGAGAGATGATGGACTTTAAAAACAAAGGTACATTATTGAAGAGATAAGTTCATTGACTGGTCTTAATACTTTCCAAATCTCGACAAATGATTCTCAATTTTTGCTGTAAATATTACATGTTTTGTGTATTGAGAAGCTGGAGAGATTTCATATCCAATTAACTGATTCTGAGTATGCCCATGAGAACATCATGGAGAATTGTTATTTTAGAAAAAGATTCTACATACGTGGCATTATTTAATTGCTGGTTGAGAAATTACCATCTTACTATGTACATGTGCGCGATGGAGAGGAAGAATATGACAGATGAAGTTGATTTCGAGCATCTGAATGGAAATCATCTAACAGGGTCATTTGATAAATTATAATAGATAAATCTATATGACACACCAAGATTGAAACTTTTGTGGAGGGGTGTCGTCAAACCTCCACCACTCCACAATCTTATGACTCTTAATATTGAAAGTTGCCATTTGTTGAAAGGCATATTTTCTAAGGCAACTTCATTATGCATAGTGAATTTCCATAGTGAATCGCAAGGTACTTCGACACGCGTCGACGCCATGTCGAATACGTACCGATGTTTGATACATTTCGGACAGCAATATGCTGATGTCGACAGCATGTCGTGCATCACATGTAATTAGTATATACATTGAAAAATCATGTCGAACACTCGTGTTGGTGTCGACGAAATGTCGGTACATCGTAGGGAAGAACTGTACATGGGAGTCATTGAAATAAGAGATGATGGACTTTAAAAGCAAGGGCACATTATTGAAGAGATAAGTTCATTGACTGGTCTTAATACTTTCCAAATCTCCACAAATGATTCTCAATTTTTGCTGCAAATAGTACATGTTTTGTGCATTGAGAAGTTGGAAAGATTTCATATCCAATTAACTTACTATGAGTATGCTCGTGAGAACATCATGGAGAATTATTATTTTAGAAAGAGATTGTATATACGTGCCATTACTTAATTGCAGGTTGAGAAATTACCATCTTACTATGTACATGTACACGATGGAGAGGAAGAATATGACATATTAAGATGATTTCGAGCATTTGAATGGAAATCATCTAGCAGGGTCCTTTGATAAATTATAGTAGATAAATCTATATGACATACCAAGATTGAAACATTTGTGGAGGGGTGTCATCAATCCTCCATCACTCCACAATCTTATGACTCTTAATATTGAAAGTTGTCCCTTGTTGAGAGGCATATTTTCTAAGGTAGCTTCATTATGCATAGTGAATTACCAAAGTTTAAGTATTTGTAACTTTAAGATGTTAAGAGGAAATTGTTTCAATAGGCACTGAACAGAATGAAGTTATCCAGATGCTTGAGTTCCTAAAATTATAAAAAAACGAGCTTGCCAGTTTTATGAAATTTCAAGAACTTTAGATTTAGATTTGAATCAAACAAAATGTGCTAACCAATGTTCAAACAAGTATACATTTTTCCTTTTGTGTGCGCTCGTGGAGCATCATTTCTCCATTTCTCATTTAGTCATAACACAATTTTCACCTTTAAAATTTTCTAATTGTTTAAGGCATTATAATTGATGCAAATGGTCTCAAACTTTTGCATTTCATATGTTTTTTGTCCTACTGGCATGGATTGGGACTTCAGCAGCCCAACCTTCTTCCATTTCACCTGCCTAACGTTTCTCTCTTCTTAATTGAATCCTTCGTATCAGCCTAAGCCGTCTTCATTTCTTACTGACCAAAAATCGTTGAAAGGTACTTCGACATGCGTCGACGCCATGTCGAATAGTACCTTTGTTCAATACATGTCGAACACCAATATGCTGATATCGACAGAGTGTCGGTGCATCACATGTAATTAGTATATACATCGTAATTGTAATTTATAGTAGCATAGATAGCTCAAGACCTAATTGTATATTCTATTTAATGAAAATGATCCTCACAAATTGGAGGTATTCATCCAATTATTGACATGGTATCAAAGCCCTTAAAAGAGAATTTTTTATTTTTATTTTTGGTAGTTCGAGTCATTGAGGATTAAATTTTGAACTGGTGACTAACCTTGTTTGAGTCTTGGTACTAGCAGTATCTGCTTGCCTGTCAATTCAACATTGTACGGTAATTAGTTCTTGGGCCGCCGACGATTTTGTTTGGTAAGGGCTTTCAAAAATTTTGTACGAAGGAAGTGACATGGATCGAAGAAATCGATTTCATCTGGTTGATCGATTAGAGATTAACTCGTGGATTGTTTGCACCTCTACTGTGGATTGCTGGAAAATCTGTTAGGAGGCTTTGGATTGTCGATGACGATTGGTTTGGACGCGACATGTGCCTCCACTTGGAAGCTCTATTGTTATATCGATTCAGCCATTGTGTCCAAACCGTTAATTTACATAATGTCCGCTATGGGAGAGTTTGTGTCCATTTTACCTCTCATGGATTTTCAATTGCGTCCCCAAGATTCGAACACATGACCTCCATTTGTTGAAGAAATTGAATATGAAATGGGATTCCATTTGTCGTGCGCATACACGTCATACACACACACACATGATCTGAGATTCTAATATTTCTACTTGGAAATAATTGGGTTATGTGTTGTCCACACCTAAACTGGTCTAAAACATCTATTTATAACATATTTTAACTGCAGAATCAAACTGATGCAAAAGCACAAGGTAAACCCTAAAAAGTACAAAATGTGTGACGTACTTATTTAGTGGGTAAGAGATACTCATTTCTTCAATTCAGTGTCATTTCTTTATTGAGTTTTTATGACTGGACATTTATCAGTTGTCTGGTTTCTCAGAAGCACGGACACCTGCAAAAGCTCGATTTGGGTACTCATCGTATTAATGTAGCATAGAGTAACGTCTTCTTGAAATGCTACTCTCGATTTTTAGCTGCTATAAGGCAGCAGCTAACATGTTGTATTGAATTCTGCGAGTCCTGTAATCTTCATGTCACCCTGGTTATGGGTTTCTGTTGATATCCTTGAACTGTAAACGTCGTTTTTGCTGTCTGTAATATAAGTATCGATGCTATGGCAAAATCTTTCAATTTACATGGAGTAGTTGATTAACGTTACAGTTTTCTGTCCTTATTTTAGCTTTATGTTGACAATTCCACATCAAAATCCACAGCATCAGAAAACCAATCTGATTTTAACTAGCAACAATATCAAGTACCAGGATATTCGCAAGTTCCAGAGTTTTGTTTTCAAGTACAATTGTCTAATAAAACTGGTAAGATCAGGCACATGTAGCGGAAGATACAGGCAAAGCCTCACGTTCCTTCTCAATAGCTTCTACAAATTCAGGTTTATCAATGCACCTCAATACTGTAGTACAATTAATACGGTGGATGGCCTATTTGGGTAAAGAGATTAGCTACATAGACGAACTACAAATCAGTGACACAATAACATCATTATGTAAAGTTTATGAAAATCAGTACCATCTATGAAAAGTTTACACAAGTGACGAGAAAATTCACCAAACGTTGAGAAAAAGCAAATATTATGTCAAGACAGTTTATGAAGCACAAATTTGTCTCTCGCACATGCATAACGCTAATAAACAGCACAACTCCATGGAGATTCAGTTTCATCCGCTTGTCAAAGAAGGAACAAATTACACTAAAGCATTTAAACTGTCTTAGAGGCTATTTATTTACAAACATCTCGTGACTAGAAATATCTGTACATTGAGTCTTGAGTCACCAAGTAACTCTATACAGCAGGTATGTTGGCAAAAGAGAAACCTTTGTAACCCTTGTACGCGTAGTATGCAATTCGTGTATAATAGAACCCTGGAATGAACAGAATTCCTCCCAGTACAGCAAAAAATAGCCCTACATTTAAAACGTCAGATTAAAACAGATACAATAATGACAGAGAAGTAGCATGCTGATAATAACAAATGGTTATTAACATCAAGATGAGCAAACATATGCAGAACTCTTAGACAAGCGAATCTGCGAATGTAAAAAATAAGTGGATGTATGGACTTAATATGTCTCCAGCAAGAACTTGTCAATATCAATACGACGATAAAAACAAATTAAGTATTGTTCCAATAAATTTGGAGTCAAAATGCTACACCAAATTTATTTTCACCAATCCGTTCTGTTCATTATCAGATTCACTCGATTATGTAAAGCAGCTAAGTCCTTACCAACTACAAATTGAAAAATGGCAAAGATGGGGAAAAACAAATTTACTTCTGGAATTAAGATGAGTGAAATAAATTGTATTACTACAAGAAATGGGCAACTAGCAGTCTAGTACCGAGCTATGAAGTAACTGTCAAACTACTCATATATTCAAAGGTTGCATATCATTCTTCGGCATTTATTACTTGCCACAAAATTGCACATAAGAGATTAAGTCCCCCTTAATACCAGGAGAAAAGGAACAGGTCGCTAATGCAGAATACTTGCATCATGGAGCACGAAGAAAGAAACAAGTGAAGCAGCATCATATAGAGTCAGCTCTTGTACAATTGATAAAGGCATCAATCACAAATTCATCATTACTAGAAGTATTCCCATCAATCTCTTCTCCAACTTCCAATTTTCTAATGTCATTTTGTCCCTTTCATATAGGCAAATATTTCCCAATACAAGTTGATGATACAATTCAATTATCCATGTGCAGAGTGGTTGTCCTAATCTGCATATTCTATTCTTAAAAGTAAAAATGCTTCAAAAAATAAATAAAATTAACTGGACACAATGCAATTATGCAAGTCCTTATATTTGTTGCTCTCTGATTATTATGATAAAAATAATGGAGTAATATAAACTTCATATTTATATTTTAGTTATATTTACTTCGAGTATTCACGCTGGACAAGTAAATAATTAATTGATAAAGGCATCAATCACAAATTCATCATTACTAGAGTTATTAAAACTAACATATATTAAACACATAATTTGTTCTCCTTATTACAACAGACATACATTACAAGAATATTAGCTTTATTTCTCTCTTATTGGAGGAATTAGAAAGGATATAACGCAAATGATTAGAGCAGGATGGATGAGAAGGAGAAATGCTATAGGAATTCTATGATAAGAAGTGAAAATGTTAAGATAGTAATGCAAAATAGTTATCAGACCTATTATATTTTATACTGCAAAGTTGAGCTGTCAAAAACCGAAATGTCCATAAGATTAACTACGTTAATATGAATGTGTGGTCATGCTAAAATAGCACACAATAAGTGAGAATAAATGCAACAGATGGATAAATTAAGAGAATGCCAACTTCAATAGGCAAGACGTAATTCATAGAACTAATGAGTCTCATGTTCATAAAAATGGCATAATCTCAGTACATTAAGTTAGAAGAAGGAAAGACAGAGGGATAGATGGATGGGTAAACCAAGCTCAACAAGTCCTATAAAGTTTCTAAGGATCTAGTTTCTTTGGATCTCCCAATAATCTAGAAAAGATCAAATATAATGGTGAAGGGAAATTCACATAGTTGACCCCTTATTTATGAGGACAAGGTTTAGTTTTTGTTGTTTTACTTCATCTTATCTTTGTCATACAAAAAAAGAATCTTTAACATCACCTCAGTCTATATCCATTTTTAAATTCTTCTACTCAAGAAGCTCCTGAATTAATAGGAAGATTAGTCTACCGAGCCACATTAATTTACAATTTACCATATCACTCGATTGAGCTACATTATACCTGTTTTACAAACCTTTACATCAAGATCTGCATATAAGAAATGAGAATGAGCTAACCTACAAATTGTTCAAACCTACTCATGTTATTATAAGACTCTTTAAGAAATTAATTGGGTGATTCTCAATTTAATAAAAATGAGCTTCTCAAATACTTTGCATCGTATTCCTCTGTATCCTTTAATCTACTCTAGACCACCTTCATTATCATTCTAAGATTAAAAATCTAATAAATCCATCCATGTTTATATGGAAAATTAATATCTAAATTAATAGTAGTAGCATAAATTTACCTTCAAGAATATTGACTAAAGAAAAATTAATTTTAAAACATAAATGAAATGAGTTCCCAAAATCTAATGCTTGATTAATAACTGGAGTATTAATTTACAGAATATTAATTAAACCCCCCTTAAATTAATCATTAAAGAACATTAACTTAGTGAGCGAGCAAAAAATTTGAAATCCCACAAAAATACACAGTGAAACTCAAGCTCCAACAGAAAATTTACCGTGGGCGCGGTCACCGCCGACTTTATTGACAGCCATAATGACACCCAGAACGATTCCGAGTGCTCCGAAAACCAGGAGAGAAACGGCGAGGGCGATCTCCTTGATTGGCGGCTTGTTGTTGACTGTGTAGGCCGATTCCATCATTATATCCTCATCTGATATGGAGAACGCATGATCCACATACGCCATGTATTACTGCTAAATTTTAGTTGGATTTTAAGGGTTTTTAGGTGAATTGAATCTGGATTGTTTGATTGTGGTAGTAGGAGCTATAAGAGAATTGTGAATGAGGATCCTACGCTTCGAGAAGGGTACTATTGGATTTGTAGAAGGTGACTTTTCAACAATCAGCAGGCAGCAGGTGGTGTGAACAAAACAACTTTACTAGATTGTCTTGCAATCCGGGTCGGGTCAACCCATCAGGTGTGAAGGGTCTAATTGGGCTGGTCAGTTTTAGCAGGTGGAATAGGTCCAAACCCATAGTTGGGCTACGACTTTATGGACTACTCTCTAAGAAAAATGAATATATGTCAAATATTTTTCCCCACCGCTCCGGCGATCGTTCCGATGACTGCTTCGATTCTGACGATTATCCTGATGACCGTTCCGAAGCCGATTTATTCCGGTGATTGCTCTGATTCTGACAATTGTTCCAACTCTGTCGACAACTCCGTCATACTTTTTTTTTTGTACAACTGACATGATTTTTGACCTCTTGATTGTTACCCGTGACTAGTAATATAAAATGTAACCTATAAATTTGAACTGTGACTCTACAAAACAACATGTGACATGTTAATATTGATCTGTGACCCGTTTATATTGATTTGTGACCTATAAAAAATGACCGTGACTTGTGAACTCAAACCTGTGACGGTGATCTGTGACCTTAACCACGAAATAATTATCTGCAGTTATAAACAATATGATATAGAATTGTAACCTTAACAACTCATTTATTCATTGCAAATCGATCACATTATCAAATTATTGGTCACAACTTATTTTATGGTCACAGTTCAAGAATTTTATAGGTCACAGGTTATTTCTCGATCACAAATCAAAAAATTTATAAGTCACGGATTATTTCGAGGTCACAAATCAATAATTTTATAGGTCACAGATTATTTTATTGGTCACGGATCAAAAAAATTACAGGTCACAGTTATCTATCAGTCACATATTTTTAAATTTATTGCTCACAGATTAATTTTTAATCACAAATTGTCGAATTTTAAGGTCACAGTTAGTCCAAAATGTTGGTCACATACACCAAACACCGCCACCATCGATCTTGGTCACGAATCACACCACAGATTTAAACAATTGCCACCTGCACCACACCGCCGACCATCGACTGCACCACACCACCACCACCATAATTAAAATAAAAACCACCTCAGCTGCCTGCAAGCCGGCACCACCTCACCGTCGCCGCTACCATCGCATCCACAGCACCACAACCGCACCCACAACACCACGACCAACTAAAAACACTTTACAAACCACCACCACCAACACAAAAAACAGAAAACCCCTAGTGCCAACACCAACTCCACTCCGACACTCCACTCCGTCACTAGTCTACCACCATCACCACTCCAACAACAAAATAGAGATAGAAGCGATGATTTTAATTTTGACCACCAATCACCAACAAAAACCAAAAAAAATATAACAATCAGAAACCTAACATTCCTCAAATCAGAAGCCCAGAAAATTAATGGCAATGGTATCATAATTGGAAGTCCAGCACTTGTGTAATCGTGTAATCCTCAAAATCAATAAAAAATCAAAAACCCAGAAAATCAATGGCAAGAGGTATTAAATTGGAAGCCCATCACTCATGTAATCCTCCAGTTTAATTCGACAACCCATTTCTTCAAGTTTAGTTTTCTTCTTAACACTTTTGGATCTAAAATCGTGCGACTCATAGCAATGGATCTCTGCGCCGCCGTGCGACTCATAGCGATGCTAGCCATGCCGTCGTTGAATTAGCGGTGGTTTTGGTGCTGAATGAGGGCGTGAGTGCAGTGAAGAAAAAGGGAAATGGAGAGAAGAATGAAGGATGAGGAGAGAGAGAGATGGTTTTGGGGGGAAATTAATTAGGGTAGGAATGAAAATTATATAACTAATATATAATATATTTGATTTTTGAAAAGTTAAACCTCATATCTGAATTTATAATTTTGATTTTCAAAAGTAGGGTTTGGTGTAATTTCCACTTTATTCAACCCTCAAAGTTAAATGGATGTGTAGTATAGCATAAAAAAGAAAAGTACTTTATTCAACCCTCAAAATTAAATTGGTATATACTATAATTGTTTAATCAATAATACTCACTATGGATGATATATTGATAAAAGTTAGACTGTGTATAAAACTACTCTTTTTTCTAATCCCTCAAGATAAATGTTTCTTTTTTTGTTGGGAGTTATAGAAGAGATTTTCGAGGAATCTACATTACAAAATATCTAAAAACTCTTCTAGTTACAAAATACTTTTAAAAAATTATTCAAATATGTTAAAAAATAATTTTTAAATTTCAGAAATAGTTTCTTTCAAACTTTTTAAACTTCCTGCCAGACGGGCCCATAGTATAGTTCATTTTTGCTAACCCCTCAAGAAAAATGTCTCTTTTTGCTAAGATTTTTTTTTTTTTTTTTGAGAAATTAAGGAATTTTTAGTGGTTTGAATTTGGGGCTTTTCTAACGTGTAGTAGTGGGAGCTATGGGAGATTGGGGAATGAGTAGGCTATGTTTGGAGAAGAATGATTCGGACTTGTAGAATGTGACTTTTCCACAATCAGAGAAGGGGGAGTGGAAAAGTAAAACAAAACAATTGCACGATGAATCATGATACTTGTACAATTTTAGTTGACAACTTCACACTTGATAGAATCACGTTCATTTATTCTAAAAATTGTTTTTAATTGCCCGAATTTTGACACATCGAAGTTGTCAACAATGGTTGTCAACAAGTTTTGTACAAATAACTTAATTGTTGCAAGATCGTGTCTTCCAAGAATTGGAATATGTTAAGATACTATAGAACCGCACATCTTATTTATTTTTTTGAAAAATATATGGTTGCATATTTTATTAATAATAAAAGAAAAATATTAGTAAAAGCAAGGTTGAGCGAAAATCAATCTAAACCAGCCAAATCGATCAACTCAATACAAACCATCCGGTTTGGATTGGTTGTTTATTTCGTAGTTGTTAGATTCAACCCGGACAATGCAGCAGGTCAATGAGTTAGTGATTCAACTGGTGGTTCAACGACGACCCGATGGTTCAACCGGTGAGTCATTGCATAAAACCCTACAAAAAAGTATAAAGTATAAAAAAAATTTAGGGGCAAAATTAAAAATTTTAATTTATTTTTATTAATTACTTAGATCTATAAAATAAAGTAAAAAATAGGACCAAAGTTTTTTAAAAGAAGATTTTTATAAAACCTATAAATGATTCATTAAATAGAAATAAGTTATTGCAAATAAGTAATACTAAAACACTTCATATTTAAGTGGTGAGAAATTTATTATTTTCCTTAGAGCTCCAAGGTTCAATTCCCTTGAACCCAAAAGTTTTGTAAGAGAATTTCGAAACTCAATCAAACAAGTCAACCAGGACGGGTAAATCGCCGGTTAACTCGATC
>CAIGRB010010443.1:21104-42930 GCA_903798255.1 Fraxinus quadrangulata
AATAATACTAAAATCAAGAAAATGACGAAAATTAAAAGCATTAATACATAATTAAATACTAAACGCCCGTAATGACTTAAAGTGCAAGAAAATAATTAAAAGATAATAAGACTCGGCTCCCTTATTTTAGTCTTAAGGCCAGACTACATCAATATCTCTTCCAAAAATAAACTCGCGATTATAACTACTTTTTGAGTTTTACATTGCTTGTAGACAGCCTGTTCATAGGCTACAAGCATCTAAAGGCGTGAATCCTCATAGTACTGAAGAACCTAAAATATCTGCACTTCCAAACCTCTGCTAAATTAATGTTGAAAACAAAAGCACGACAAACAAAAACAAAAAAAAAATGCAAGCTCTCAAAAACCCGTTACAAAAAGAATATCATGCAACTAACTCTTCAAATAAAATAAAAAAAAGGAAAAACTAAAACCCGAGGTATCCAAACGTCGCCATTTATGGAAATGAGCCTCTTGGGGGCAGAAGCAGCTAAAAATGCACTGACGCTGTCCCTTGCTAGGAGAAGTCCCTTTCACTGTTTGAAAAAAGCATATACAAATCAATTTTTGAATGAAGCAGTTGCATTCAGCAAATACAGTGAGAAAATCCATTGCAAGCGTGCTTTCTCTTTGTTGTAATCTAGACTCGAGCAACCTGAGATAGAACCCGATACTTATAGAAGACTCAGAACAATTGAAGTGCCATTTTAAGCTTATTCTGCTTCCATTTTGGCAGCTTGTAGAAAGCACTCTTAGCCATCCCAAATTTCTCCTTGAACTCTTCTGAAGACAAATAAGTCTGCAGAAAAAGATTGTAAAGTGTCACGGAAAAAATAATGAATATGACCCTTTAATCACTGTTACTTGAAAAAATACCTCTCGTTTAGTCACATCAATTTCTTTTACTGGATCTGTCGATGTTATTTTAAGGCGTTCATATGGGTATATTGTGAGTCCTTCCTCATCTTCAACTTCGCCCTCTTTTACGTCTTCCTTTATAGTCGCGGGTTTAGGTTTGCTGGCGGAGTTCTCCCTAGAGATCGTCTCTGGTTTCGATTTGGGTACCTCAGGGCTCACTTCAGCATGATTAAAAACATTCAGTTTTTTGTTGAATACAAAATTAAAATAAGTAAATGAGTTTCCTCTCGAACAACTGAAGCTTTAGACGAGAACATGGTTTCTCATTTTTCACCACTATCCATTTATGAAAATTGTGCATATTTTGAGTCTCATGAAAATACGGATCTAGTCTATACATGGGATGATGGAGGTGTGTTGAATACTAAATTTTAATAAATAATTGTGTTCGTGGCAATTGAAGCTTTTAGATGAAGTTGTTCAATAATTACACAGTACTGATGATGACTAGTTCAGCGATTAAAAAAAAATCAGTAATATTACCTTTAAGAGAACGTGGTATAAGGGTTTCTCGAGCTGGTGCAGGTCGTTCAAAAGTTGCACTTAGTGCTGATATAGATGCCGCTCTGGAGGAGGCCAATTTCGCTGAATCCGGGGTCACAGATTTTGGGTAAAGTTTTCTTACCACTGGAGGAGGGGTCGAAAGGTTTCTCGCATTTGGGTTCTCAAAAGTCGCTGCCAGAGCATTGAACGCAGGAGATCTTCCCCTCACACGAACTCTGTCGGGGCTAAAAGACACACTTCTTGAACGCTGTGATTTCTCAGGTGCAGCAGACCTTCCAGATGAGATAGGTATTACTCTCCTTCTGGGTTTCTATCATGCAACATACCGAGGAAATGGAAAAGAAAAGAAATAAAAAATTAGGACAAACATCTAGAGTACGAAGTAGTAGGAAACGTAACAAAGAGAGCATGTAATATGCAGAAAAATACTGAACAATTGTATTTCCAGAACACAGAAGTCATTGCTGAAATTTAAGCTTGGTGTATAATGAAGATTAAACCAATTTTTATAAGCTCCTCACATGAATGGAAATTTTGCAGTTGAACAGTTCCTTTAAGACGTAGTAACAAAGAACACCGTCTCTCTAATTTCATTTACAATGTGTAGATACCATGTAACAATCATAAAATTTATTTTTTACGAATCTACGTATTCGATACAACTTTGAATTCCAAATATCTCTCTCGTTCTTTTTTGTTGGCTTCTGCAGTCTGTAACTACGTGGAAGTTAATCCTCATTTGTAATCGCTGATACATGTAGAAGTTAAAATTTAGGCAAAAATATATGAAATTATCAATCTTGAAGTATTTCAACACAACAGCCATAGTTCTTATACTATAATTGCAGCCATTAGCCGCATTCTTTGGTCAATTGGCTCTCAGGTCCCATTCTAATTTCTTGGAGAATAGGTCCCTCAAACTTATATTTTTAAGGCAAACAGGCCCCTTTTGGCCTTTTTTTGGACAGGAGTTAAATCTGTTGAAAAGACAAATTTACTCTAAATTTCAAATGTACGAGGAAAAATAAATGCAAGAAAAACTTAAAAAAAGGTAGAAAACCCTACCAGGCTCTTCCTCCAGCCCCCTCCCAAACATGTAGCATGCGCATGGGATATCAAATTTTACGATTCTATTTTCTGGGAATTTCATCATGTTTAATTTTTTTTTTTGTCTTTAAATAAAGTATGAAATGAATTATCAATTGGAGAAGAGAGCATGTGATTAAGATCTTGTGCTTCACAAATGAAGTTCTGAACAACCACTCTTCCAAAAAAAAAAACAGAGAGAGAGAGCATGTGTATGAGAGGTACATGAAGGATTGACAAATAAAGAAACCCAAAAAAGAAGACAAAGGCTCTCATTTCTGTACGTATTTACCATGATTTGTGTAAAATCCTTTGACCAAAAAGTCTCACCATCAAGTATTTTGTAGCATTTTGCCACAAAGTTTCTCCACATTCTGGAAACTATTTTGACAAAATATTTTCCCCAATCGGACGCATCTATACAAGATATTTCGATCGCATGGCAATCTTATAAGATATCAAATATCCAACACTCAAAAGTCGAGCTCTTAGCACTGAAAGGACTATAAGTGGCATCTCTCTCTCTCTCTCTCTCTCTCTCTCTCTCGGTTGTGTGCGCATCTTTTTGTTTGTACCAGCTCTAATAAAAGGAATATTTCTTTTGCCATTCATTTATAGAGCACTGATACTTTTCCTGAATCTACTTGTATAAAATTTGAAAACCTTCAGCTTTAATGAGAAAGTAGGCATGTGGTTAGGAAACTCTGAATTGACATTCATATTACCAATTACAGTCTTGAAACCAAAAGCATTCAACAAATATAGCTTGAGACTTGAGAGGACTACACATCAAAATATACACAGTTCACTATATTTCAAATAAAAAAGAAACCTATCATTTAAGTCCACGATTGCTTCCCAAAACAGAATATCATACAAATTTACTAAAGACCTTAGTATATATAAGATTCACGAGCATTCAATATGTACCTTCTGCTCAAAACTTCAAAATATAAGAAATAAATAAAAACAATAAACGAAAATTGGACATCAAAAGTGCAATGCATGTCAGCTTATAAAATTCACAAGTTTTATAGTGAGTATACCAACATCACTTCACTGCCATGTCCTACAGCATTTATTAGCGAAATATTACTTCAACAATGATATTTTAAATAATTGCACATTTAAAAATATTATCAGCGTACAAGCATGATAAAGACAGAAGTTGCAGATATGGTATTTAACAGGTAAACTCACATTTACTGACAAGATAACCAAATCAAAATGGGAATAACACAAACGTATTTAAAATATTAATTAACAGAAACAGAAGGAAGTAAAGTAAAATTAAACTCACATCTAACAGTGCAGTAGCCCCATTTTTGAGAATAGAAAATTTTCTTTGGAAAGAATTCCCACGCATCTGTAATCGAGTCAAATCATTAGTATCTTCTGAGGATCTGAAACCACAAATAACATCAGACTTAATACTGGCACTTACTGAAGATTTTGAAGAGTCCCAAGTGAAAAAGTGGGTAAAAAAAGTTGGCTCACTGCCTTCCATAACAATATATATTGGAGCTTGGGGAGATAATTTCTCCATTAGAAAATCACTCTCCAAAAATTTCTGTCAAAATCAAAAACTAGTGAGAGTTCATATTAGAAACTTATCAAACATCACATAGGCTTTAACTAGGTAAAGTTGGTAAACATTTTAGTATGATTAGTATGCCGGACTAGGTAGTACTGGACAGGATAAAGCAGAAAAAAGTTTAAATCCCATCCATTATATATTGTAGTGATGTATAATACTGTGTACCAAACATATCATGATGTTTTGTATCAAAAATATGAATTGGTAAGATACTGAAATTGTTTTACGTGAGTTTAGCTAAATTATATCACAACTTTACACACCTCTATGTTACCCACATAATACATATACGTTGAAGACAATATTTAAATGATATATATTTGACTCTATCTAACAGCTTAAGTTTTAGATCAAGTAGTTCAATATGGTATCTAGAGCAGCAAAATGTCCTCGGGTTCAAATCTCATTACCACCCATTTAAATGAATTGTACACGTGATAGGCTTTGATGGGAAAAATAAATTCCAACTACATGTGTAAGGGACATGATGAAGACAATATTTAAAAGATATAATATTTGGCTCTACTTAATAGCTTAACCTTTTAAATCTAATGGTTCAACAATATCAAAAGAAAAACCAATCTCTCTATGAAACATTCAATCCGAGCAACTGGCAAATTTCATGGTATCCGGTTTAAGCAGTTTAATTCATCTCTAGGATGCTAGTAGTAATGGCACCAGTTTCGAAGAAAATTGGGCCAAAAACTCAACTTGCCTCCCAGCTCCCAAATCTCTTGCTTCCTTCCATTCCAAACTAGTCTACACTGGGAGCCAAATAACAAACTCACTTAATAGTCTACATGAATGACTTTTAAAACTTATCCTTACAGCAGAAGATTGATCAACTGACAATATCAATGCTTATTTGCATCATTATTTGAATGTGTCTCTCATTAAGTCAATGTGACTAAAACAAAATATGAATATAATTGGTTTCACAAACCTACCGCAGATGATAGAAGAACGATGTTTCAAGGATGACAACTAAACATGACGTATTTATTTCATGACCTATTTATTTAGAACAACACAAAATCGTGGTGGTACTCACCTCAACCACTCACATTGCCACCTTAAAATTCTGAACAATCAAATTCCAACCAACTCATCATTCCCTTTCAATAAATAAATGTATCCTACCTCAAATTATATGACCACAAGAGATCCATATATATTCAAGCACCATGACATTCAGGTTAATAAGCTGATTACAGCCTCCATCTACCCCAAGACCTCTTTGAATTGCAAACTTAATACTTCGAGGCTGTCTAACAAAGGTTATGAAACTAATGTACATGCAGTTACCACATATATCATACACCAATGGTCAGGACATTAAACCTGCTAAGCTACAATTGTTTTATAGGACAAGGAACCAGGATGGGAATTGGACGCTTGGACCTCTCAAAAAGGAAAAAGGCCATTCATTAGATCCAAAAGTATTCAATTTCACAATTTTAAGTAATATTCAAGAAATATGAATGCAGTAGATAATATATGGCAGTTTACGTTTCTATAATCAAAGCATTAAAGAAATTGAAAGCTTACCTCTCCAATATCCAAAGCATTCTGCTTATTCTTGGGTTCAACCTGTTGCCCAACCCACACATAAATATCCGAGTGACAGTCAAGAATGAATACATCTTCAGTCATTAGATCATCTTGGTTGAAATTGTGTATTTCAGTCACCTGCAATAAAAACTCTGATTCAATGTTGCAGAGGACAATCTAAGAGAACATGGCTAAAGTGAGGTTAATGCCATATTTCAGCCTGTCATTTCGTGAAACCATTAGTATCTTATGATAAAATATAAAGACATAGGTACATTTATAAATATTAGGCAGGCGGAAGGCAAAGAGGTTCAGAAAAAAGACAATTTTCACAGAAAGCTGTTTTGGACAAACAAGCCCTTCATTCCCGGCTACTCAACTGAGTAGATAAAAGAAGGCATAGACTCTAAAAGTATTAGTCAAATTTCGTTGCTGTTATTTCCCTAGTAAATAAAACCATACAAGAAAAGGGCATACCTTCAAACCTCCTGAAGACATCGATAAATTCGGCAGTAATCAATGTAATGAATGAAAGAATTCAGTTAGTACAGCACAAGATAGTAAGTCTGATTACAAATATTCAAAAATAAAAATGTTATAGAAATTATTTTTTCTTCACACCCTTTGAGAAATTGCATGAGAATAGATGAGGATCACTTTCAGCATCTCTTGCAATTTTCTGGCTTGGGTATTCAGATTTTCCACCTAACAAATCCCAAAACTGCTCAGATTCTGCACCTTCTTTCTGCAGTCTGGATTGCATATCGGGCTGCAAGAATGAAGTGTGACGAGTAAATTAGATAGGTAAACAACCCTTGGCAAAAACACAGCATTAAGTTCTTTCCGTTACTCGATAAAATATTCAAATAAGATGGAAAATGCTGAAGATTATTTAAGCATATAAGTTTGCAGTTCATTAGTTCAAATTATGAAAGACAAACAAAATGATCTGTGACAAAATGAAACCTCCAAATGCTGAATCAACTCTTAGAGGAAGGAAAGCATCCTTAACAACTATCAGACCTTTATAAGATCCAGCTGCCTCTCAACAAGTTCCTGGTCTTCAGATGTTGTAAGGTTTCCGGACCAGGTAAACACAGAGGAGCCATTGTGGAGTATGTAACAGTAGGAGGAATTCAAAGATGATGCCACCTGAATCAAAATAAATAAATAAATAAATCATATTCCCTCGGTAGTCATGGTTGACAAATTGGGCAAATCAGCAAAACTGACGTGTGCTTTTAGTCATAAAACGAATCCTTATGGTGACTCGATGAAACCTAGTTATTTTTAAAGGAAAGTTCCGTTCTTTTTTGACAAGTTTAGGACAAATAGATGTAAAAGTTCACAGGCATGTTTCAACGGCACATGGCAAAAAAATAATAATAATGTAAAATTGCACAAACCTGAACTTAACTTAAAAGAACATTACTAGTACTCTTGGGCATTTAAAAAACAGACACTTCAACATATGAATTAATGACATTACACCATGTAATACCTTGCAGTGGGTGAGGGCAAGTCTTTCTCAAATGAGAATAAAGAAGGTTTTGGGCAAGACAAGAAAGAAAATTGTCCTTAGATGGCGAGAAATTGGTTAACATTAATCAAGGAACTCCAGCATGAAATGGTCGCAAAGGGTTGAAAGAATGAAATTAAAACAGAATTCAAATGAAGTCAGATTATTAATTATTAAAGCTTTGCTCCCAGATATTGTGGACTAGGCCTCAAACGAAAAATATATACATAAGAAGACAACATTTATAATTTATAGCACGTACATCAATAGAAGTGTATAAGAATCACCAAATACATCAATAGACGTGTATAAGAATCACCAAATACATAAGTACATAAACACAAGTGTACATGTATCACCAAGCCTTTCAAATGAATCAAATCTACTTGGTCATCTTGTTAGAACTCACATTCAAGTTCAAACATCGACAATTAGTTTTATTTAATTAATATTCCACAAAAGGAAATTTACAAAATACACCATTAGGATAGGGTATATTTACACTTTACATACTATGTTTTTAATATTTACATTTTACATACTATGTTATACTAAGTTGTAACAAAACAAAACATTTTCTAGAAAAAATTGAAAGATTCACAAATATGCGATCAAAAATAGCTAAAACACACAAAAATACCCTTATTTACAAATAACAAATCACACCATATATATTAAAATATGTAACAATTTATATACCATTTCGTTAATTATTTTATTCATTCTTCAAAATTTAACTAGAGGAAGCCATGAATTAATAAAATATTTTTTTCTAATAAATTTTATTATATTCATTTTCCTAGAGTTCCAAATTAAATAAATAAGAAATTAACTTTTAATAAGTTAATAATGCAGAGAAACATATAGATAAAAATTCATTAGATTGTTTCCAACATTGTAAAATAGAGATTCTTGTCATATTTTACTAAAAAAATATATTCATTACATAAAAATTACAAAAATCATGTGAACTGACTTTGATATTAGTTATAATTTTGCAGCTTTTAATTAATTTATTATTCATTTTAAGTTGGGTTATTAGCTTTATATCTTTCTATAAACTGAAAACTATCTATGAAGCTATGTATAATTTTCTTGATTTTTGTTCTCTTTTATGCGATTAAACTTTATATATATATAATTCTTTAAAAAATATCCAATTGTAAAAAATGTTTATAATTTAATCAAGAGACTCTGCACAAAATTAATTTGTGGAGAGATACATGAAAGAGAAAGGAAAAGAAATAGATGAAAAAGAATAGTAATTAAAAGTTTCAAAAAATCAAGAAATAGTTAAACATGTTTGTTACATGATTTAAAATATAGGGTGTAATTTTTTATTCTCAAATAGGGGTATTTTGGTATGTACAAATTTTTATAATGACATAGTTGTAAAGTGTTCAGCAAATTCAATAAAGAATAGTAGGTAAAATATAAATTTTGAAAAATAATACAGGTTGTATTTTGTAAATTTCCCTTCCATAAATGATTGATCTTTAGTAATTAAAAAAATTTTGGAAACAAATTCATTCCATTTACCATGAAGCAATATAAAATGTAGAAGCCACACCCATAATATATCATACTGTAATTAGCTCGAAATTAAACATTTTCATCAATACAAAAAGATTCTAGCTTCCTCAAAGCCTTAATCAAGACTAATAAACATCCAATTCACATAGAGCAAAAAATAGTTAGATGATAGGTACAAACAACAACTTGTACATTAGAACTGTAAAGGTGTGCTGTGGAATCTAAAAATTTTAGGTTAAGCAGAACCAAGAAACATTACATGCAATACCACTTCAGTAACAGTAGGAATGTCGATGATAATGGAGTTACTACTAGGATCATGTTGTCCCCAAAAGTTTGTTTTTATTAACAAGGAAGGAGGAATAGAAAAGGATGTAATGCATGGGATTAGACTGGATTGAATTAAAATGAGAAGTGCTACAAGAACTATGTTTGATAAAAAAGATTCTTACCAGGTTAAAATACAGGTTCTACACAATTAGTCCTGATATACTTTATGGTTGAGTGATGGGTTGTCGAAGGAGAAATGATAAGATGACCATAGTGACTATGAGGATGCTTATATAGATGTGTGGTTACACTACAATGTGAAAGATGAAAAATTAGAATGTATGTCAAGAAGTGGAAGTGGAGCACGATAAATTAAGGGAATAAAGACGGTGGTTGGATCATGTTTTGCATAGACCTAAAAAGACTCACGTTTATAAGACACGATTCTAGTGAAACAAGTTCGAAAAGGGAGAAGTAGACCAAAACTAACACGAAAAGTTGTTGCTACTGAGGATCTAGATGCAGTAAATCTAGCAATAAGGATATATAACTGACCACAAATTTGTTGGCAACAATTTGCTGTAGTTGTTAACATGTATAAAGAACAAAATTCTAGGTAGATTTAAAAAAAAAAAAAAAAGGAAAAAGCAATGCCTGGAATCTTTTTCTTAACAAAATGGAACATATTTACCAATAAAGTACATAAATTTGATTTTATACAAATACTACAAGTGTAAAGAATTTGTGCTTTAAGTATATAGAATCAAAATCGTACATTTAAAATTTTGGGATGACATTAACAGACCAAGTTAAATGTGCATGAACTGTACAATAGAGTCCTTGATTGGCCTCAACTTAGAACTTCAAAACACAAGCTGCATGCCTGAACCATAATGGGCATCTCAAACCCAAAAGCAAACATCTACGAACGACCGGTCAACAGTAGTATATACAAATGCAAAGATGAAAACATGGGAGGTTATGTGTGCTTGTTTGGGAGAAATTATAATGAGCTTATAATGAAAAGAAGTAGTGGGCCTAGGGAATGTGTGGATAATGAGTGAGCAGTAGTTGTGAATGTGTGGTGAAATTTATGTTTGGTTTTGACTGCAAATTATAACGAGATTATTATTGTTTACAAACAAGCTTTATGAGCGGTCAAGAGGTGTACCAAAGTAAATCCATACAATGAAAGGATCAAGATATGAAAAAAATCATTAGGTGGAAAATGTGGGGCGTCCAATATGGCGTTAAATGCAATTTTGTGCATTTGTATGTGTGCATACATAAATGAGTACAAGCCCCGAGATGTGGGAGGTTGTCCCTAGCAAATATTGCGCACTTCAAAATCCACCTAATATCTTGGTCCTAGTGTCACTCGCAGTCCAGTCCATTTAGACACTACAATTGCCCAGATCGTTTTGTTCACTTTTGCTCCAGTGGTCTTCCGTCCCTTGAACATCATAGCTTGCTAGTTGGCCGACTCAACTTGCTCAACAACCATGGGGCTACATACAACGACGAGTAATAATAAGGAGCTTTATGTGGAAATAGGTACTCGTTCGTGAACCCAATGCTTCACCTTACAACTCCATATGCATTGTGTAGGATCCAAATCTATCTTACTAAAAAACTAAAAAGGAGCAATCCAAATCCTAATCCTAAAGTTCTTGGCTTTTTTTCAACCCTTGCATGCTTCTCTTTTTCAAATGGCTTCTTCAAATATCTCATAAATTAAATATGGACTAACATCACAAGTACAATAGAAGGAGAGAATGATTAGTTCATGTTTGGGTTAACGGGACAAGTAACCTAAAACACCTTCATATGATATGAACTAACAAACCTCTAGTATTTTGCCTAGAAACGTGATCGAAAGCCTTGGCCAGCAACATGACTAAAGGCCTCAATTTGGCCTCAGACACATACGAAAACCTCAATGCAAATTTTATAGAATCAATGCGCTAATCCCATACGTGCAAATAATAAAATTCTGGACAAGTGTCACTGATGTAGTACACAATCACAATTACTAGTTTCCTACTATAATTGTGATATGCCTTTTCTAGTTATGTCAATCTTTCAAATATGTTTATCTGTTCTAGTTTCCTTTTCTAGTTGTGATAGGTTTTATCTTTTATTTGATTAGGACTATAATTTCAATTTCCTAGTATAGTATTAGAAGTAGGGAATAATCTTGCCTATAAATATAGAGGTATTGTATAATTTTCATTACACCAATTATTATTCAATCAATACAAAGCAAGTTATTCCAATATAGTTCGTATTTCAATTCTTATTACAAGAATTATTAACGCTTCTGCACCAGTCACAAAAGCACGAAAATCCATAAGCTTTGAAAATGAGATTAAATGAAGCTTAATCGTGACTTCCAGCATAATGATTGAGAATGTCAACTCATAAAAATGATAAAAATAAAAATAAGACCATTGCATAATGAAATAAGGATAAAAACTTATATCAAGCTTTCACTCTAAAAATCCTAAAGATTAAAAAATTATCTTCTCTAAATTATGCTTCGGATTGAAAGAGCATCGGGGATTGGACCTCACGATAATTGAAATACTATCTCCGATCGAGAAACATTTTCCGCCCAACAGAACGTCAGAATCTCCATCTCACTCTTTCTATACAAAAAAATTGGCTTCTAAAGCACACTCAAATCCCCAAAAAGAGGGAAAATCCAGCCAAAATTGGGAGGGAAATACTACCATTGGCTTTAAAAAATAGTATCCATTTTTGAGGTCAATGTCTACTACAAATAAAAACTGCCCTTGACATCAGTCCATTCTCGTTAATCAAACTCTTGGCATAAGAAATTGTAAATTAATCTGGGAAATGACCTCATATCAAATGCAGTTCTAGGTGTCTGCCACTATGAAAATGCCCGTGTAATACCCAAGCCAATTCAGGCACTGACAAGGAAGGAGTTGCAAGCCACTGGATCCACATCAAAAACTGCTACTCTCAACTCCTATGTGAATAGGAATAAAAACTGCCATTTTCGGAGATTCTTGATTACTGAGGCCAAGTAATACAGCACTCAGTGTCCCAAAAAAGGAAAGACTTTACCATGACCTTTAAGGTTCGAGCTTTAGAAACTAATCTGCCGAGATGAGATGAAAAATATAAAACAAAGTACAACCTTACTTTAGATGCAAGAGTTCACAGCCCTCAAGCGCACAAAATGGTGAATTTCAGCCTAAGCCTGAAAAGGGTCTAGAACCACCAGATAACATGAATACCCCAAGTTATCTTCAAATGTACTTCGCAAGGGTCCCAAATTTAATTGCAACCATTCTATTATGTTCCTCCAAACGTGAATTCTACTATAAAGAAATTCCCAAAGATTATTCAGCAGACCGAATCAGCCAATCAACATCATGATTCAATTCTTAGAACAGGACCAGACTGTTCGTCACATCTTCAAATCATCACTTACAAGCAACCAATCCCAAGAGATCATTAAAAGAGAAGTAAATTACTTTACAGAAGACAACCAAGAACATGTGACTGCAGCTATTAAAGCAACAGGATAGGGACAAACTGTTGCTCTATTTAGATCCATTCCTGGGACAACCGTGAAGCACACCAATAAGACAAGAAAATATAAAATCCAGAATTAAATTATGCGCAGTCGGACAATTGTTGAAAACTCAAAATACTGACTGAAATTGCAAGATACAGCTACAAAGAAATACTGGAGATGCGTCAAAGCAATTTCCAGCCATCTACCACATAAGAGGGAGACGAAAGAATTGGAGCACCAAACTTACCGGCTCAACTTGAATTGCTTGCATATTATCAGGTCCACTACCTTGAACACGAAATAATGCAAGTTCATCCTCTTTATATGTATCATCTTCAAGTTCCTTCTCTGATATGTATTGCTTGTAACCTTCACTGAGACCACCCTGGTGACATTTAGAAAATATTAACATTAACATTAACAATCAATCATCTGATAAGCACTGGGTGTAATATAAGCAATAACTTCACAAGAGATGAATTTCTGGGAATATATGTTCCTAGCATTTGTAGCTCTACCAAACCTTGAAGACAATAAAGCTCTGAAATATGGCAAAGAACTGGATCGGTTCTTTCCCTTCGTAGATGCGAGCCTAAAAATCCACAGTAAACAAATTATTAGTACAATTATAAAACAGATATTAAAATTCAAGAACAAAATCACATGCATTAAGGAAGGTAATGTGCCTGAGTAGGTAAGAACTTCAGTGACTCAACCATCTTGCTTGCCTGTGAAGTTGCTGAGACTCTATCTCTCTACAGTGAATGATTAGCAGAAATTAATAATGCCCTCAATAACGATGACTTTAAATAAACATGATCATGGCATCAGTAGATGCTAAATAAAGTAAAAAAATTCCCATATATACTGTTAGCATTATTATATATTTGTTGGGAGGAGATGAATAAGATCCAGATTACAGGTAAACATCAAATAAATCAAAAACTGATTTGAACCCTTTCAATGTTGCCATCGCAAATACAATTGGATAAAGAAATATTCAAATAGCAAGATTTTTTTCTACCAGCATCAACATCAGCTGGGCTTTAGAGTTGCAACTCTGAAATTTTTGCTTTAATTTATCCAATAAATACATAGCAAATTGTCATACTAAAAGGTAACTAATACAGTGGTTTCATCTGATTAACTTCAGAAGCACAGATGCATTCCAAGGGTACCTGAGAAGGCCATCTCCCCATGAGGCTGTTGAAAACAATACTCTTGTTTTTGAAATTTAAGCATTCTTCATGTGTATCCATAAAACTGTCCCTTCACTCCATTGGTGTGTCCCCTAGATTATATATATGATAACTATAACTACTTTTGCACTTCTTCTTTTGTGTATTTATTTTCTGAAGATAATTTGAATACTTTCTAAAAAAAATTTTGAGTTCTTCATTTTGAAACATTAGTCCTATTCACAAAGTGTCATCTGGGGACTTCATTTTATAATATATCTCTTCATAAGTGTCCTTGGACATTGATCTCAGCTCTCCTAAGAATTAATCATATATCTTTGATCTTCCCCATTTCGCTTATAATTTGCTAAATGGTATAAGAGTAGATATGCATAATTTTTACCAGGAAATGTAGAAGCAGGACAGTGTAAACTTATATGACAGAAAAGTTCGAGAGAAGTGAGGAATTTGTTGGCGAGGCATTGAACAAAGCGGTATACAAAAAACTTTCAGTTGTTTAATCCATCAAGAAGCCCTACCCCGTACCGTTATTTTCTTGTAATTATCTTTATTACAGGAGTAATTGAGGCTTGGGGATTAGTCAAGGACTCCAAAGACAAAAACAGTGTGATAGAAGGGATGGGAACTTGTTCTTAATTTGTATACAATAAACGAAGTCTTGCTATGTATTCTCTTTGTTGACTCTTTGCTATTGACGGTGTTTTCCGCCACTAATGGCCGAGTTTAGATGAACCCGGGCTCTGATACCATGCAGAAAGAGGAAGAGAAATACTGAATTCTTTATTCCTTGATGATTCTTACACCGGTAAACATCCAATATATATAATACAACAAGGGTGAGGAAAAAAAGGAATATGATCTTCTAAATAAAGAAACAAACTATTAAAAAGCTATTTCCTAACTAATAATCAATTATACCATTACAAATAATAACAAGAATCCCATAATTACGGGATTTCTTCAACAAGGTTGTAGATTTCCTATTAATCCCACACTTGGACACTTGTTCGTGTTTGTCACCCGTATATTTAGGCTCTATTTGAGCCCCATTTTTTTGTGAAAAATGAGTTCTATAATAGTAATCTTTTTGAAGAATGTGCAGTTAAAAAGTAAGAAATTTTTTTGGGTTTATATGCAAAATCATTTTGTTGGGATAATGTGTGGTTAAACATAAAGTTTTTAGAGAATGGGGCTCAAACAAGGCTCAAGTGTAACATAATTTTTGTAATCCCTATATTCAAGTTTTCACATCTGATGGTGTTTCAAGAATTATTCCTATCATATCAATTATATGTACAGTTACATACGAAGCTTATACAGACTTGGCATGGAAATGCTTAAAAATATGTGATAGTAGCTAAAATTAATTCCACTGGTTCAGAATAACAGAAACTTGCTCATGATAGGAAGTATAAGAAATTAAGTTTTTCCATTAAGGACACACGAAAAGGGGCAAAAAACAACCAAATATTTTTCACCTCAGCACTTCGCTTCCCCCACCATGTCCCAATGAGATGTTCCTCTACTTCTTCGCCGGGATAAGAATACTGAAAGATATAACAATCCCCACTGTAAAACTTTGACTGATCGGAAGCTGAAAGAAGAGTCTTCCCTTTACCATTCACTCTCCAAACCTATCCATTGAAAGCAGTAAACCGTGGATAAGTAAATAAAAGAACCAAGAATTACAGTTGAAATGAAAAGGATATATATATTATACTAGGTGAGCGTACGAATATGAACAGGCTGACGAAAATTACAGCCTGATATTTTTCTGAAGCATTTTGATGGAAAAGTGTTCCAATGTATGTCTTAACAGAAAAGATCTGCCAAGACACCTGAATATCATAGAAGTAATATATATGACTTCTAAATTTTTTTTTTAATGTTTCTTTAAGCATTTCATCTAGCAATTAATTCAGAGATCTTAGATACTATCCTCATTTTCTTCCACAATCCATTATGATCTCCAAATGCTTTGCGTAGGCTTCCTATTCATTTCCCAAAATCTCTTACTACATTATCTTTTGAGTTCCATCCCTAAATGTCTTTTGAATAATACCCACTTTATTAACGCATGATCCTATTCTCTGCTTCATATTGTTTGCCAAATGAGAACGGCATTGTTGCTTTGTGCAATGCTAAATGAAGCTATCAAGCATGTATAAGCGTGATACATTCTAAACTTGGTTGCTTGGTGCTAAACATGCAAATGATAACTTTTGATCAATGCTATGAAAGCACTGTAGATTAACTTCTTTTTCCATAGAAAACTAGCTATATCCCAACTTTATCTCCTAAAGAATTCTTGTCACATGCTTTTTCCTTACTAATATCGGTTTCACAATATGATAAAATAGAAGATTAAAATAAAATAACCTATTGTCCAATGCACTAAATATCGCACCAAATCCAACTGTAGACTGAAAGGAAGAGAGAAGCACCACACCTGCAAATTGCCCGTGCAGTCTATATATAGTTGAGTTTCTTCCTTGGGAGATTCAGCTTTCAAAAGGCCCTTCACGTTAAGCCCTTGGCGCTTTAGAAGTGCTAGAAAACATCAAATTAAAGACAAAGATGAGGTTAGACTACTGAGGAAGTTTTGGATGGCATGTGAATGATAATTGAGAGAGAACAAATCTGCCATATGTATTACAAACCTGCAACTTTCCCTCTGCCCTCCTCAGTTACAGCCACATTTGTTGATTGGTGCCAAAAATCAAACTTCGATCGGAAAGTAATTGTTTCAAATCCCTCAATTAAACGGATTATACGAGCTTTAGGTCTATCAGCAGTACCCAGTAATTCCTAAACAAATAAGACAACGGACAAGGTTATGTATACGGATCCGGAAATCCAGATAAAACCCTTAAGTAACTAAAGCACATAGAATTACATCAGCAGCTTCGCTTGCAATTTTCCTTTGGTCAAGAGAAGTATTTCTCCCCGTCCACACAAAGACTTCTGCCCCACAGTCAAGAATATAGCATTTATATGTGTCTAACAACTTCCTCGTCAAAGAATCAGCCTCAACAGGTTGCATCTGTCCTTTCTCAACACTTGTAATAGCAAACATATATTTGTCAGAACTACAAGCACAGTGTTTACAGTTTCTCATCACAGAACAAACATCATAATGGAAATTTTGCATCAAATTTTTTGAAATATAATCAGAAATTTTTTCTCTCTGCTGGGAGGGGCGATAGAATTTAAGCAAAGATGTATATCTATTATACATCATGGGATCGCAGTCAAATACCAATGACAAACAAGATAGAAATGAAACAATTTTGTACTCTTCTCCAAGTTGAAGACCAATTAACATCCCCATATAATAGAGGAAGTGGGAATAGTTATACAACAATTAATTTCACTGAAGTGTCAGTTGGAAAATTTATATATAAATTCAAACAAACTGACTAATTTTCTATATGCAAGCGGAGGAATATGTTATATGTAATATCAATTGCTTATACGATTAACCCAGGTCTTTCAATGCCTCAGAATATCATGAATTTCTTGATCAACGCGTATGGTAATAAATGTGGGTGTATTAAAAACATGACAAGAAAGATAATAAAGAGGCCAAGAAGTATGTGAATGGCAGAAACTTACCAGAAAAGCTTACTAGGAACAGCATCAGTACTTTCGGTCTCATCGGTGGCTGTTTTCCTTGGAAGTGGAGCAAAGCCACCAAACAAACCCCAAAATTCTCCAGTATCAGCATCAGCCATTAATTTCCCATCCTCTACACAGTGAAAAGAAGCACATATATAAGGCAATGGGCATTCAGTCACTTCCCAAACACCCCAAGTACTAGTGTACTTACCAATAGCCGCTATCTCACATTTGCCGTCGTGATAAGTATCTTTAATGTACTGAACAACTTCTAGTGCTTTAGCTCTCTCTTGAATAGTAGAGTTGGAACCATTGAATTGGAAGATTTTAGACTTGGTATCAAGAATAAAAATATCGTCGTGATTGAGTGAGGATCGAACAAAAGGCACCTGTCATGCCACATAAGAAGTTGATAATGAACAGATCAGTTCAAAGATGAAACAAAATAGAAGCGCAGATGAAACATGGAACTTGCCTCTTTCACTTGAACAACATGCTTTCCTTTGCATACAAACAAACGGATCTTGTGCTCTTCGTCCTCAGCATGCTTGAAGCCTGAAGCAACTCCACCTTCTTGAGGTATTATACAGGGCTTAAAATAAGAAAGGAACCTCTCAGTTTCTTGACCTTGTGGTTCACGATATTGAACAGCACGACCCCCAAGAGTTGCATCTAGTTCAATAGTTTTAATGGCTGCAGTGCTGGCTTCATCCTACATAGAACAGCATTTAGAATCAGATAATAATTTCTATAACAGAACTTTAATCTGATAATCAGACCAGAAAAACTCACTTGACTAGTATCTTTACCAAGCCAATAGTGAATATCATGATGAAGGGCACCACTCTTCGAAGCAGTGGTCTGCAGGAAGAAGATTAATGATTACACCCATAAAGTAGCTCCAACATTTCACAACGAAGATGAAGGTTGAGCCACCGATAAAATTGAAATAGCAGAATCTATAGAAAGTACATAAGTTTGTGGTTGAATATTTGTAACAAACACTGAATTAAGGCAATGGCCAAAGAGTCAGCTAGCTCATACCAAATACCAACCTCTTTCCAAAAATGTTGTGGTGGCGAAGACAAGTATAATACTGGATCATATCATTTGCAATGAGTATATCACAAAGGTGACATATATGGTCCTCTTTCCATGCCTTCTTATTTCTTTTGCCTAATCTATTTTAGCAGTATAATACCAATAAGTTTGCTGGCATTGATAGTAATTTGGGCCTTAGCTTTTTTTGTTCTCACAATTAATATTACTACGATGTTATTCCAGAAACTAGTTTTGGAGAGTAATCAACACTCCCCTAGAAAAAGAAAAGTAAGACATAAAATATAATAACTCACCTTCAAAATCACATAGGAATCTCCCGAAAAAAATTTGCCATATGAAGACTTTGGGACTGGGACAGGATTGAATTTTTCAATTCGCCATATCTCAGTTCCACTATATAAAGTCAAGGAGCATAAAAATAGAAAGCAAATGCATATAGATCCTTGATGGTGGGATATCAGTCATAGATGTAGGTTAACTTTGCAATTCAAGAATGTACCTTAATAGGTTCCTCTTGAATTCTGGGGAAAAAAATCATTTTCCAGACAGGAAAGATAAACATGGCAACGTTAACATTTCAATTACAACTTGATAGCTACTTCAACAAAAGTTTAATATGCTAACATAAGGATACGCCTTCTGTCCAGCCCCTTGAAAAGCTGGATCCAAATTTCTCATTGACACAGACATTCTGACTGGCTTCTTCAAAGTAGTCTTTTCTCAACTTTGACTTGAAACTAGATTAGCAAGACCTTCGACAGTCATTAACTGGATACAAAAACAACCAAAAATGAAAAACAATCATGGGAAATAAACAAACCACCAAAAGGGAAATCAAGAATGGGCAAAGCAGAAGTACTGAACTAGTTTTGGCACCAAAGCAATCAGAGGGGAAAAAAAAAAGGCTGCCTCTAAGAAAATAGCGAATTTAATTAAATGAGAAGAACCCAATGGCCAAACTCAAATGTTAATATTGAACTGAAAACAATAAAATTCATAATAGACTGATCTGAAATAGGAAGAATAGTGAAGCTTTGCAGGATAAGCAAGACTTCATTTTTTATTGTCCTTCACAAATATTTAAAAATTTTGCTCAATGCCAGAAGAGAAATCTTAGGAAACATGAAACCTCATGACTATAATTGCCTTAACCAGAAGACAAAATTCAGTCCTAAAGCTGCAATGACTCCCTACTTCCGACTAACTCATATATTTCCTGCTAAACACTTTCATTAGGAGAATTTGCAAAATCCTACCCCAGAAAGCAACCATGAAAGCCAACCTGGGTTATGTTTCCCTTGTGAATGCAATAAAACACACCTAAAGCAACTTTTTATTGCCAATTCCATCTAAAAGAAGCAAAACAGAGTGCCTCGTACATGTTCCTTGAAAAACATTTTCCAAGTTTCAAGCCCATTCTCTGGTACACTTGGAACAGTATTTGTCCACGATACTATTGTTTCAGGTTTTGCTTCTCATTTCCATCAGCCATGCAGACTTCATTGCATGTCAATTCAGCTCAAAGATATTCAACATCTTACAAACAAAGCTTCCATGATGCTTGCTTTTCATCGGGTCAGCAACGTTTCCATGTTTGCCCATTAAATGTTTGATAAAAATGTCCCAACTATGCTGCAAAAGTTGAATGCCACAGTAGAAACTTCACCTGTGGATCTCACCACTTCAAATGGCAACTCTCTTACAGTAATTCCAAAATGTACCTCAATTTCAATAGCTTCACATTCATTGTGATCAAGCTAAACAAGAACAAATCACTTTTCACCCTGTACCAAAAACAAGATACTCCGATCTCTAGGAGAGTGGGGCTACAGCAGCACGAGTAGAAGAAGAAGATTTCCAGTCCCCCGAAAAAAGAAAAGGCGGCGCTGTAAATCAGCTGCCATAGCAGAATTCCATTCAACATTTTCTTTCTCACGTGTTGATGTTCATAAAATTCCAGCATCTAAAAGGTATGCTGATCGATTCAGCCTATCAATTTCTTTTATAATCTTTTCTTAAGTTCATTCATCTTGAAATTCTAAATCTCTTACTTAAAGAAAAAGAAGATTTTCCAGCGCCCAAATACACGATTTACGAAAAAAGACATTGTTGTTCCGACGTTCAAAAACAACAAACTTTAAATTTCCAAACCATTGACATCATAAACGCCAAATCATCGGCACCCATCTAAACAAGAACAAACAAATATATAGTAATTTTACATCAAAACTCACAATCACTCAAAAATCAGGATAACACAGAAATGCAAAAAAGGAGACAGAAGTCAGAACCTTAATTACCTTCTAATCTTGAGGTAATAATTTTGAAGCTGACACAAATTAGATCCAATCTAGTCACACCATTAAGCTCAATTAACAAAACCCGCTTTTTAAAAAAAAATGGATCTCAAATTAAGAAGATAAAAAGAAAGAATTTTTCGCTGTAAGAGAGAGGGAATACGTGCGTGTGTGCGCTTGGCGAGGGAGCGATGATTAGTTGCCTGCCAGGCGTGCTTATCACTGACGGTAGCTAAGAAAAGGAAGGCCACCATAACGGAGAGATGAACTGTAAAGATCCATTTAACAACAAATCAATGTAAAAGATTTCAAGAAAAATAATACATTGCTTAATTTTTGTGAATAATGTATAATTAGAGTCAGCTTTTTGGGTAAAAGTACAGTGAAAAAATAAATCAGATGGGTGAAAATGAAAAGGTTAAAAATGAAAAGTAGCATCAAAGGATAAATTTTTACACGATAAATAAGTATCAAGATTAGCTTTTTGGGGGGCAAGAGTGTCCAAACAGCAATTTTGACTGTATTTAAAAGTTAGGTAAATGGCCAAACAACCTCTTCATCTTGTTGCTATAATTCTAGCTCGTGTTTGATGGAATTGAAATCAGATTTTTAGTTTATTTTGATAGAAATTGATGAAATGTATGATTGAAAAGTCATAGACCCAAAAAATATATGTTGAAAATTAATGGTTAACTTTAATTTAAATTAAAATTCGTAGTTTAATTTTTATCAGACAAAGGGATAATCTCAGTCAAATAAAGATGGTCCAAAAAGAGTGACATTTTTTGGGATGGTGATGAAACTGAAGTCCATTTTGAAAGAATGAGAAAGCAAGGTGTTTTGGGTGGGGTCACCGGTCATGATTCATGGATGACCTAGAGGACAAAAAGGGCGTATAATTCTCATTTGTTGCGAAGGAGAAAAGACACCTTGCCAGGGTATGAAATGTAGAAATGGGACCTTGTGGAAGGGGAGTGGGTGCATGGTAGGGACCATGTCATTGAAAGTTTTGATGAAAATAGAATCAAGAAATTGTTATTATAACTTGAAGATAATAAACCATAATTAAGTTGTGAATGTGCTGATAAAATAATATTTTTAGTCATTGAGTAATGTTATTTAT